>PVJA010053073.1:0-12078 GCA_004027025.1 Myocastor coypus
ATGAACTTTGACATCATACAAAATTTTATATCTTCTATAAAAGTTTAAAAAATTATATACGGTCAAAATTGTTACTCTGTATAAAATTTACATAATAAAATGATTTAGGAAAACATTTTTGATACAACATATGCATCCTCATTTCATATTTATTTAAAAAGCAAGTAAAATATATCATTCATAATAAAAATACATGAAGTTTGATAGATTTAGACATTAAGATATCTTATTACCCATTAATTAGCATGCCTCTGGACATAGTCATGCTTAAAACCAAATCTTTTTAATTTACGTTCAGTATTATTTCTAACAGTATCACAAAATGTTCATTAGCACAGAATTCTGATGATATAAGTAACTTTATTATGCTGCCCTGAGAAATGTAGTTGAATTAATTCTAAAGCTGATAACTACAAAGTACTTAAAATATTCAATGGGTTATTTATTGAAAAGTATATCAAGAAGAAATAAGCTTTACTTATAATGAACACAATACTTGAGTTCAAAAATGGCCAGAAGGCTAGTGGTATTAACAAGCTTTGTCAAATTCATTTTCAGACATGCATGGCAGAGTTGTCCTATTTTTCTGCTCATGTCACAGTTTCTGTCAAGAGGAGAGCTTAGGCACCTTGAGGAAAGTGTCTTGATGTGCAGGTTTGTGAAAATAAAGAGGCAAAGATACTTAGCGTATCCACCAGGGAAAGGAAAACCTTAAAGAATCTTGAGGTAAATTAAAACAATGCAAGTATTAGAGAAAAGTTTAACCACTGATAAGATTTTTTTTTTTTTTTTTTTTTTTTTTTTTTTTTTTTTTTTTTTTTTTTTTTTTTTTTTTTTTTTTTTTTTTTTTTTTTTTTTTTTTTTGTGGTACCAGGGACTGAACTCAGGACTTTGAGCTTGCCAGGCAGGCACTTATTCCACTGAACTATATCCCTGGTCCCAACCACTGATAAGAATTTCAGAAAAAAAAATTAAATATTATTGACAAAAGTACTGGGAGCTCAGGTTAAACCCACTATAGTAAGGATTTACATAGTCTGAGTGAGGCAACCAGGGCATGAGATAATGTGCTCATGAAACCATTAATTGATGCTACATTTACAAAGCCAGAATGTGAAACATAGCAATGAGTTACATTCCATCAGATAATAATGCCTCCTGAAAACACACTCGTCCATAAGGCCTCAGTAGAATTTGATATGAAGAACATTTCTCTTCATCATCTAAGATACAGGTTTAAATCATAGTTCTGCCATCAAAGAGCTATGTGACCAGGGCCAGTCCCTGAAGATCCCTTACTCACAGATGTTTCTGGTATGCTGGGCTGAATGCTAGAGACTCCACTAACTTTAAGAAAATTAAGACGTTCTGGTGTGTTACTGCTCAACAAAAACAACTTACTGTATATTTTTAAAAACTAGAAGAGTAGATTTTAAAAGTTTAAATATTTTCACTATAAAGAAGTGATAGATATTTAAAAGTAGGCATGCTTAGTTGATTTAATCATTTCACAAGATATAACATATCAAAACATTACATGATGTTCCATTAATATCTACATTTTCATATTTATGCATGAAATAAAAGTAAATTTAAAAAAATAAAGATAGATTTTAACAGCAATACTTCGTTGATAGCATCATATATTGCACAGCACAAAGCCATGCAGTCTCAGCCAGTGTTCTCCTTTTTATTTTAGTTGCAAAGGAGAAAATATACAATTCAAAGTAGAAACAATAAAGAAAATGTATCAACTTATTTTAACCCAAAAGTTTAGATCATGGAAGTTTTCAAGGCTAGTTCAGTCAGAGCTCTCTATTTTTCCCCAATATTTTTATTTCATGTATTCTTTTCAAATATTTATTGATTTTGTAATCATAAAGATATACTTGCATCTAATTTTTCTCAATATATTTACTTCTGAAGAAAAAAAAAATATATATATTTGTTTGTTTGTCTTTTTGAGACAGGGTCTCGCTATGCAGTTCAGGCTGGCCTTGAGCTCACTTTTGTAGCCCAAGCGAGTGTTTAATTCACACCAGTCCTCCTGCCTGAACCTCCCAAGTCCTGGGATTACAGGCATGTGCCGCCATGCTCAGCCTTATTTTTTATTTCCATTAAGAATTCAACATAAAATCCATACATCAGCAACTAATTTCAAAAATTAGTACATAAATGAAAAAATGATACTTTCATGTACTTTTCACGGTAGTGTAAGTATCGAAGCTTTTTTTTGAGTAAATCTGTTTATCAAATGTCCACATACTAAATCTCAATAACTCCACTTTCAAGTATCTAAAGGACAAATGTGTTTGTGTAATGATTCTATCTTTAAAAAGCCTAGCATGTCATGCCAAAAAACCCACAAAATTCATATAACCAAACACATATCACTCGAGAGTTTGAAATCCAACATAGAGGGCATTTTTGTGCATTGTTAGCATTTATGGTTACTACATAACTAATACAGGAAACAAGTTCTATTTCGCTGATTTCATTGCCATGAGTACAGCACTCAATGGGCAGCCACTGCTATGCTTGCCTGTCTACTGTACAATGAACACCGCATCTGTGGTAAAAGAATTAAAGATATTTTTTGAAACTAACAGCAATTCAAAAGTACTTCATGACTAAGAAATCAGAAGTATAACATTCAGCCCTCCTGTTGCAGGAAGGCTATGTTGAAGACACTCATCAACTACATATGTGAGGCATGTTCACTCAACTTCCAAATTCTTTGTGATAGTCGTCTCATTGCAGTTCAGCTTTCCTGCTACCAGAACCAATACCTAACAGTCATTATTCAAAGAAGAGGCTTATTTTGGCTCAGAGATCCAGAGGCTTCAGTTCGTGGCAGCTGACTAAAGGCAGAAGCATCCTCGCAGAAGGCAGATTAAGGAAGATGCTCAGCTCATGGTATCTGGAAAGCAGAGAGAGAGAGAACACCCAGAAGGGCCAACCAACAGGTCCTACATTCTAAATCTAGTTTCATACGCATTCAGGTCAAAACTCATCAGTGGGTTAATTCAGGAGTCCCCAGAGTTTAGGGCTCTGGCCTCTGGTTTCATGGAAGTTGGCATCTTTATCATTATTACATTATAATTTATCATTATTACATTATAAAATATGATGATATAGTCATATAACCATAATGAAGCATCAGTGGGACCCCTGAGTTTGTTTTCCTGAAACTAAATGTTCTCATCTGGGGGTTACAGGAGATAGTGGCACCTTGTATGCTGCTTACATTACCCCATAATCCCATTTTGGTTGCTGTTGCTAAAGAAAACCCTGCTTCACAAAGATAAAATATTGTAAATGAAATCTGGATTTTCAGTGCTTTTTCTTTTTCAGTCTTGGGTCCTGATTTTAATCCAGAACGAATAGAAACTTGAAGCTATCCCGCACTTACCTTTAAATCCACTGTCATTTACAACCTTAAAGAGCCAATGGTCTTCTAGCATAAACAAAACTGTTTCACCTGGCATATTTACAAATCATTCATGGATTCATTATTTTCAAGTTTTGACATTTCTTTTTCATTTTCCCAAATTCTTTTGAAAGATAATATAGGTCATCACACATGAAGTGGGAGAAATAAGGTTATTAGGGCTCTAAAGGCCCCTCAGTCCTTATAAGCTTGTAGGTCAGGCTTTGGAGAATCACATGAATGTGTGATAATGAATCAGGGATGTGCAATACTGTATTACTTCACTGATTGTTGTAGCGTAGTTCTGGGTGTCAGTGATGGACTTCCTGAAGAGGGATGATACCCTCTGCTGGGTGACACCAGCCAATAGGTTTATAGCTGTGTAGAATAAGAAGGGAAAACCTGCTTCTTGCACATCACGCTATAAACTATTGCACCTCTGCCATACGCCTCTCCTGTGATGCCCTGCATCGGAACCAGCCCACTATAGGGTTGTGAGCTCGGAAAACTTTTTTAAAAACTGTGGCTGTGGGATATTTTGTCCCAGAAGGCAGGTTCAAATCTTCACCAGGACTAAAAGCTGATCAGCTTTAGGCCCTCATTCAGTATCTTTTAAAATTTCTTCTAATTTTTGAAACATGTCACAAATTCCAATGTTCACTACCCGCATCCATATTTAAAAGTTGCTTTTGAATATAATCATTTTACCTACTAACTTGTAGTTGTCATTCTGTTCTGAAGCCATAACCTGAGTTCAATGAGCAGGTTGAATATGTCACATGAGGAAGCAGGTTTTGTGATCCATTTTGTGTCTCTGGAATGTGCTGCCAGTGACAGCACATTTACAGAGATGTCTGAAAAGAGGTGAGAAAAGGGTTAGACTTTAAGGTAATTAATAATTTCATCTATATTTTATAAAACATTGTTAAGTTCAGGTAAAAATTTTGGCTAGCCAGCATTTCTCTATGGAAAAAAAGAGCACAGACTCAAAATTCAGAAATGAGCACTTTGAGTACTGTAACGAAACCAGAAAGCCATCTAGTCATGGCAGTACTTCCTCTGTGCATCTATTGACACAAGATGACCAGCTAAGATTTTCTGACATGTAATTGCTCAAAAGTTTGCATAGCTCTGCAGCTGTTGTGTTGGTTGCTAACAAAATATATGTCACACAAAATACGCCACACAAAAACAAGCATTCTTGACTCATTGTCAACGTTAATAGACTTCAACCTGGACTAGGTACTCTATGGCTCATTAACTCTCTCCATATCCGAAATTGTGCCTCCATATCCTCTGTTTCACCAATTCATCCAGTCAAATGAGAAACATATGCCGCCTTCTGAACTGCGTCTCCTTAAAGTTCATAGTGCATATCCTTAGAAGCAGGCAGCTTCAAATCTTCACCAGGACTAACAACTGATCAGTTTTAGCAACGCAGTTAATAATTTAGAGTGATGTTTTTAGTGCAGATACTTGAAAAGTGTTGGTCTTCAAAAAATGCTTTTGGGGCCAAGGATGTAGCTCAGCTACAGAGTGCCTGCCTAGAAAGCACAAGGCCCTGAGTTCAACACCCAGTACAACACACACACACACACACACACACACACTGTTATGGGTTTGTACATAGGGGTCCCCCCAGAGCTTCCTGCAGTCGAGTGGTGGCTTCTGGAGTTTGTGATTGATTATTGTGGGTGTGGGTGCTACACCTGCCCTTGGGAAAGTAATTTGCATTTCAATAAAAGATAGGAAGACAAGTGAGCTGCTTGAGCTGCTGCTACTCCTCCCTTCTCTCTTGCTTCTTGCTGTTGCCATGAAAGGTCATGAAAGGTTGTTTTCTGCCAAGTGCTGATCTGCCTTGGAGCCAGTTGAATATGGCCTGAAACCTCCAGTAACTGTAAGCTAAATAAATCTTTTCTTTCCTAATTTAAATGTCAGGTGTTTGTCACAGCAGCTAGAGAAGAGTAACTAAGACACATACACACACGCGCGCACACACACACACACACACACACACACAATTGCTTTTGTTTTCTGTGTTCAATTTTTTTTCCTTTTGTAAATCTCCAAAGGCTTTCTCTTCAATGCAGAGCACTTAGTCTCCAAATGGCAATGAATTTTAGAAAGTTCCATGGCTATATTCGATAACTGGTTATTGTATATATCACATAAAGCAA
Organism: Myocastor coypus; assembly: GCA_004027025.1. NCBI lineage: Eukaryota > Metazoa > Chordata > Mammalia > Rodentia > Myocastoridae > Myocastor > Myocastor coypus. The sequence continues at coordinate 5,608 of PVJA010053073.1, forward strand.
GCTTGGAGAATATAAATGACACATTACAATGAACCATAATATAAGTAAGACTTTTGGTATGTTGTTTCAGATCTTTTCATTGACAGTCTGATAGCTTTCTGCAGTCCTATCTTTAGGTCTTCCCTGCTTCATAACAAAGCTTTCCAGTGAGTTTTTAGAATTATTTGCAGCTAGGGTTAGTTGAAGCCTTGCTAAAACTGTGACAAGGACAAGTATGAAGGGTGGGAAAGGAGCATAGCTGAAAATGGTGAATAAAATAATGGGCACTCCATCTTTTCTTATGGAGTCAGCCTATTAGGTAACATTATTTTCATTGCATCTCTGGGTCTCAGCTGTAGATCCAGTTTAAGCTGGACCTTACTTTTGGTAACAAGTTGGTCAGTATGCATATATGTATATGAAACTTGATAAAATATGTCATTAAAAATGAAGAAAATTACTATATATGGTGACAATGATCACTAAAAAACAAAATTCAAAAAAATATGGTTCAAATTATGGTAAATGTAAATATCAGCATATATGTTTAAATTAATGAAGATGTTATAGAAATATACACTTAAAGGAGTTAACCACCACTACTTTTCTTTTTTCTTTCCTTTTTTTTTTTTTTTTTAAATTTAGGATAGGGTCTAGAGGATCTAGAGAGTCTCTAGAGGGTCTAGAAGGTCTCACTATGTAGACTGGACTTGTAGTGATTCTCCTGCTTTTAGCCTCCCAAATGCTGGGATTACAAGTGCGTGCCACCATGTGCAGTATCACTACTTTTCTGAAGAACAGTAGATATAAGGGAAGTTGTAAGAGGAAATTGTTCTGTTTTATTTTCATTCAGTTTTTTTCTTTTGTATTTTAGGGAAGGGTCTATAGGATCTCACTACTACATTGGCCTCATAGTGATCCACCTGTTTATAGCCTCCGAAAAGCTGAGATTACAGGTGTACCACCATACCCAGTCTCAATTACTGTCTCAGCATGCCCTAGGGGCGGGTCTGGCCCAGCAGGCCTGGGGATTGAACCCCTGGCCCCTATACCTGTTTGCAGGTGCTTTAATCCACTGAATTATTTGACTGGTCCTTTCTCATTCAGTTTCAAATGTTAACAAGGAGCACATAGTCATATATAACTTTAAAAATTAATACACTCTTCTGGTTGGATAAACATGTAAAAACCTCCAGTCAAATTCTGAAAATAAATAGCAATGTAGCAGACAGGAATTTTTCTATTAGACACTGAAGTAGTATGTTTGACAAAGATGAAATACATGGACTAATATGTTCATGCAAAATTCAAGTATGCATGTCAGTTTAGTAAATCAAAGGTTTAGTTTTAGTAGCATACACTAATAAACACTTTTCAATGATAAATAATTTTGAAACACAATTGACCACTACCTCTTACCATAGACTAATGTAAATTTTAGATCTATAAAATATTTAACAATAAAAGCATAAAATGGTTGAAGGAAACATAGTTAATTTAATTATTTGGGGTTTGGAATTATTTTCAACATGAAATTGAAGCCAAAAACCAAAATAATAACTTTAAAAGTTACATAGTATGACTACATAAATATTGAAATGCTCTGGATGGAAACATAAAATATAAATTTCAAGACTGAAAAAAATTCGTTAAAAATATTTACAACATGAATAATAAAAAAAATTAATCCTAAATACAAGAAAATTCTTACAAATTATTGAGTAAAGAAGAAAATGTTAAGAGAAAAGGCCATAAATGGCAGAGCTTACACTGAACTCTCATTAATTTTATCACTGTAAATGCAAATTCCAAGATCTTGAAATGAGTAATGTCATGCTACTCTTGACATGTGAACCATGAATGATGTTGGGAAAAATTTATCCTACAAGCACGAGCAAAATCAGATTGTGCTAAATTTTGAAGAGTGATTTTAACTTTGTTTATCACCCATGCATTCATCATTGTGGCCAGCACAAAACCTACATAAGTTTTCCATAAGAAAATGAAAGTAAAATCTTTGAACACCAACTTAAACACACATTGCCAACTCTTATTTTCAGATTTTTCTCTGGTCCATTTGTATATTTTATATTGGAAAGTTGATAGCAAACATCATCTCTTTAACGATGTCCTCTTGAATTTGGCCAAGAGAGATGCTGCTCTGGGCTCCTGGGGACCAATACAAAATTTTGTTTTGCACATTCCTATCTGTTTGCTTATTTATTTTTATGGCCGGCTCAGCCTGCCCTAAGGGCAAGGCTGGCTCAGCAAGTGGTGCCGGGGATTGAACCACGGTCCATACAGCCACCTGCAGGCACTTTAGACCACTGAGCCATCCTGCCGGGCCCCCACATTCCCGTTTGGAGAGACAGAAAGAGCAAGTCTTCGTCTGTTGAACGTATTCATTTCTTTGTTGTTTCTGTAAGACACCTAATGAAACTTGTTTCTGATACTAAATTCGGTCAAATCTTTTTAGCAAATCACAATGGGATAAAAGTATAGAAAATAAGCTATCATTCTGAAGTGTTTGTATGGGAAGCAGGCAGGAGTTACCACTCAACATTTAATGACATACTTTAATCAGTACATGAGGAAAGAACTGGTAGAAAAAATAATTATGATTCAATTACTTTTTGAGTTCAGACCACGTGCGAAGCACTGTTCCAAAGAGTGAGGAAACAGTATGGGACAAAACAACTCTCTGAAATTTTTGATTTTGCCCTTTGTGGGGAGAAACTGATGTATAGAAGGATATGAGCAAGGAGGATGCCAGATATGAGTGCTACATAATTGCCCTGATACCTAGGAGACATATATCAGCTCAGTCCATAGCATTTATTGCAGTATTTTGTTTTCTTAGTGATAATTAAAACTATATACTGTATTTGTAAAACCACGATATATATATATATATATATATATATATATATATATACATTTCTAGATGTAGGTAGATGTTGGTATAACTAAATTTTTGTAATTGATTTGTAAACTTGTCCTACATAATTGAAGTTGTCAAGAATCTATAACTTAGCTGGGCATGGTGGAGCATGACTGTAATCCCAGCACTTGGGAGGCTGAGGCAAGAGGATTGGTGTGAGTTCGAGACCAGCCTGGGCTACAAAAGTGAGCTTAAGGCCCGTCTCAACTGCATAGCGAGACCCTGTCTCAAAAAAAAAAAAAAAAAAAAAAAAAAGGAATCTATAACTTGCTATTTCTATACTCAATATCCTTCTTTTTTCTTTTTTCCTTTTTTAAAATCTACACCACAGCACCTACTTAAAAAGCCCTCCTATATACAGTAATTAACATTGTCAAATGTGGGGAGGCAGGTATCTAGTGTGTTTCTTGTGTATTTTATAAATAATATAATTATTAATACTAAACTTATTTTTAAATAACATACTAACTTGTATGTGTTCTACATAATACTAACTTGCACATGTTCTACAAAATAGAAATTTGAAGTGCATTTATTTTTCCCACATAATAGTATATTGTCCTTTTTCCAGAGTTGCATCATTTTTAAAAATATTTCAAAAATGTTTCTTTGAATCCTCTGCTCTCTGTAAGGATAAATGCTTAATGTGTATTATTTTTTCTTTGTAATAAAATGTTGGAGAAAACAGCTTTACATATATATCTTTACATGCATATGGGTATATTTTCATGAAGTATATTCTTACAGGGTATTTATTGAAGATAATAGAAGGCCATCTATAGTTTACAGACAGCATCAAGTTACATTTTAAAAACTTTATCAATTCATACTTCTAATAGCATTTTTATATATTTTAGGCAACATTTCTAATATTGTTACACTGCCATTATGAAAATTTTAAATTGTATTTCTCTTATTTTCAAAGTATGTATGTATGGTTATGTACTTTTTTGTCTGTGAATTTTGTGTGCAGACTTATTAGAGTTCTTTGTATGTTCCGAATCTTGATACTATGTTTCAATATTCTGTCAATTTTGTGATCAGCTTGTCTTTTCATAATAGGGAAGTTTATGAATTTACTATGAGTCAGGCAATATATATTTTACATAATAATTCAGTTACTGCTCACAGAGGTCCAATAAAGAAATTATTATATTCAGTTTACTGACAAAAATCTAAGGCATGAAACAATTATAAACTTACTCAAAGTCCATAAAACTCAGTGACCAAGCAGAAATTTGAATTTTTGTTCTTCTTGTTTTTCCTTCCCTTCCTCCCTCCCTTCCTTCCTTCCTTCCTTTCTTCCTTCCCTCCCTCCTCTCTCTCTCTTTCTTTCTTTCTTTCTTTTCTTTATTCTTATTATGACTGGCTCAGCCTGCCCTGGGGGTGGGACTGGCACAGCATGTGGTGCCAGGGATTGAACCACGCAGTTGCCTAAGCTTTCCTTAGGAGGTGCTTTAGACCCATGAACCATCTTGGTGGCCCCATTTTTTTCTTTCTTTGATTTTATTTTTAGTATCACAAGTCAACTCAAGAAACATCAAGCATTTTTATTTTGTCTCATGGTTTCTGGCCTTGTGTGTGACTGTGTAGCACACAGGATGATTTTTGGAGTCAAAGTTCAGTCCAACAAGCCCGGAAGGTTTCCTTCACGAAACACCATCAGCATCATAGACTTCGTCGAATATATATTTGAGCATAAAGGTTTATTATCATAAATAACTTTAGCCAAGAAATCACAAGTATAATAAGATGTGTTCTAGTTTTATATCTTTGAAGACTATAGAGTTCAGAAACAAATATATTTGAAATACAACAGAGTCAGCAGTAATAAAGGAGGTCAGAAATGTCCATAGAGCGTGGGGGAGATGGCTCAGTAGAATAATAGAATAAGAATCTGCCTGGCAAACACAAGGTCCTCAGTTCAATCCCTGGTACTGCCAAAAAAAAAAAAAAAAAAAAAAAAAAAAAAGAAGTGTCTGTGGAGACAGCTTTGTCCTGTTTCTAGTTATTCATCAGTCCACGTCTTTGTCAGTCATGTAGAAAATGTAGAAAAGTTCATGTTTAGTCCTGATCTCAGAAATGAGAGTTATACGTGACATCAGTTGAACCACCACAGGAGAGAGTTGACTGAAGAAGATCAGAGCTGAGTCCCTTAATCTTCTTTCGGCTTTTTAGTAGCTTTCAGAAAGAACAGTGTGGGCTCAACAAAATTAGAAGTGAGACTAAACATATATTTCTTTCTATTAAACAGTATTCTCCACAAATATTTTTCTCAACTTACTAAAATCTTCTGAGTTTTGCCGCCGTGTATCTTCTTTGCTTCCTAGAGGGGCAAGAACTTGATCATACAAAATCCTCTCACATCAGGACTCAGGACATAAGAGAGCCTGTGCTGTAAAATCCTATAACTCAGTGGTTTCACAAATTTTTCGGTCAAGGAGATTATGGGACCTCAGAGGAAAGGGATAAATGAAGTGTAGTGTGCCTAGGGAGAGTCACCTGGGGAGAAAACGTTCTCTCAAGCTTTCACAGACAGCAAACTGGTCAAGCATTGGCCGTGACTCGTCCTGATGGCGGACACTGACAACAGTTCTACAAGGCACTGTATATGGTTCCAAAGTTAATCCTGAGGAGATTTGACCCTGGAAAGTACAAACGATGAAAGTTTTGTTACACAGGTCTTGCTTTAATTTGCCCTTGATCACCCAGCAGAAAAGCTTCATTACGAGGCATAAAACACAGAGCTGTATGGTGAGCTGTAAGAGGCCTATTCAACAGCCTTCAACATTGCCAGTTTCACCGGTAACCCACCGCCATTATGAAACACTGGACTATGTATACAACTACTTCCTCCTACTTCAAAGAGAAGAAAACTTTTTCTTCTTCTTCTTCTTTTTTTTTTTTCTGAACCAATATCAATTAGAAAATTTGTCACATCTGTACCCTGTTCTCTGTATAACTTTTGTGAAGACAACATGTGGTGTGTCAATTATTGCAAGTGTGCTACTAACATGTTTTGAAACTCTCTTATTGTTGTCTCTTATTAAAAGTAATAGAAATAAAACTGAGGAAAACTTAAAAAAATCCTCTCACATCAAAAACATATCTTTTACCTATAGTTTTTGTTAATATATTCTCCTTTACTCTACTTGCAGTAACAAACTTGGCAGCTGTCCCTTGATTTTTAAGTCCCATTTTCCTTTTCCTCCTCTGTTCTCAGTTGTTACTTTTTTTTTTTTTTTTTTTTTTTTTTTTTTTTTTTTTTTTTTTTTTTTTTTTTTTTTTTTTTTTTTTTTTTTGTCTTTTGGAGACAGGATCTCACTATGCAGTTGAGGCTGGCCTTGAGCTCACTTTTGTAGCCCAGGCTGGTCTCGAATTCACACCGATCCTCCTGCCTCAGCCTCCCGAGTGCTGGGATTACAGGCGTGCACCACCTCGCCCGGCTTAGTTGTTACATTTTAAATTTGGCTGACTGCCAATATATTTCCAAGTACCCTTGAATAAGTAACGTTATCTTTACTGAAGCAGCAAGGAACAAATTAACCCTA
>PVJA010053074.1:0-12125 GCA_004027025.1 Myocastor coypus
AAAAAAAAAAAAAAAAAAAAAAAAAAAAAAAAAAAAAAAAAAAAAAAAAAAAAAAAAAAAAAAAAAAAAAGAAAAGAAAGAAAGAAAGAAAAAAAGAATTGAACTACAGAGCCAGAACCTGGCTGATGGGTGTTCCAGGAGCCAGATAGTCCCTCAAATCCAGGTTGTTTCTCTTGACCACCTCTCCTTTATGTGGTGCTTTAATCTCTGTCCAAACACAAAATACCGTTTCCCTACTCTGGGTTCCTCAGAGATGCCAAGGGGTTCTTAAGGGGATCTGGGCCATCAGGCTGTGCTGGATGAATGGCTGCCAAGCCGAGGGGCTTCTGAGCCCTACCCTTGCACCTGGGGAGCGGGGTGCTGTTCCAGGGCTGGTCTGACCCATGCAGCGATGGGCAGCTTTCACTTCCTGCCCTCCATAGCACTTCCACTTGGAGCCCTGAACTGTTGTACAGTAATGTCGGTTACACGGAGCTGGCGTGTTTCAGCGAGCCCAGCCCACGCTGCCTGGAAAGCAAGACATCCTCTCCATCCATCTCTCCAGCCTGCCACAGCAGGAGCCATGCGTCGGAGCTGTCAACCAACGGCACCTCGGGGAGGGAAGGTCTCACTTTCTTTGGCAAGTTAGTTTGGGGGTGTCTGCACCAGATTGCACCCCCTAAAGAAGGGGTTGACCAGACAAGGTGAATAAGGGAAACCAGAAAGAGATAAGCTTGCTGTGACAAAACCAGAAATCAAAGAGTAAGAGGAAAAGGAATAGGAAAGGCTGGGTGTGGTGGTGCACACCTGTGATCCTAGCACTTAGGAGGCTGAAGCAGGAGGATTGTGATGAATTTGAGGCCAGCCTGGGTTTCAAGCTCAGTTCAAACTCAGCCTTAACTGCATAGTGAAACCCTGTCTGAAAAAAGAGTCAGAGAGAGAGAGAGAGAGAGAATGAATCACATAAAACTGTTACTTAGGTTTTTTGGCATTTGTGTGTGTGTGTGTGTGTGTGTGTGTGTGTGTGTGTGTTGCTGGGGACTGAGATCAGGGGCAGCCCACAGTGCTACATCCTCAAAGTCCTTTTTATTTTATTATCTTTCTATTGAGCTAGGATCTCCCTAAAATGCCTAGACTGGGCTAGAACTTGTGATTCTCCTGCCTCAGCCTCCCAGGCTTGTGCCACCACATCTACCTTGTTCTTTTCCCCTCGGTATTTATTTCTTTAAATATGTTTAATTAAACAGAAAGATCTTTTAAACACACATACTATTCTGTGGGTGTCATCATTATTCCTAATAATTGTCCTTGATCTGATTTTTCTGAACTATACCAAGCTACCTTCTGCCATCAAATTATTACCAGGAGAAAAGCGAAAACAAGGAGATTGAGCTGAGAGGATATTCAGGAAGGGACGGAAGGGACCCAGGCCTGATGAGCGCCTAGGATCCAAGGCACCAGTCTAATGTGGGTCCAAGGAACCCGCCGGGTGCTTGTTTGTCCAGGTGAGGAAATCTACGATCCCAAGAGGCAACACCTTGCCCAGGGCCGCTTCCTCGGAAAGGGGAGGTCAGTGAGCCAAGTGCGGAGGCCGCGCGGCACCCACCTGGGCTGGAAGCGCCGGCCCCACCTCCGCAGGGTCTCAGGCTGCAGCGCGGCCTCCACCTGCCGCATCTTCCCTGGGTCGGGCAGCACGAGCAGCAGCAGCGCGTTGCCGCTGTACTCGATCTGGAGCACGGTGCACGCCGCCTGCTGGTCGTACAGGAACCTGTGCATCTCCCGCTGCTGCATCAGGGGCACCCTCAGCGAGCTCCCCTCCTCCTGCTTCCGGGTCTGGTAGCGATCAAAAGGATGCTTCCACTTGGCTGGGGGCGCGAACCGCGACACCGTGAGGACATTCCCAGACAGACAGGTAGCCCTGGGGCCACGCTGGAGGAGACTTCCACCGGGGCGCCTACGCCTGAGGGGGCCAAGGGGCAGAGATCTAGCGCCAGGAGGCCTGTGGGAGCCACGGGCACAAGGGGAAGCAAGGAGACTGGGGCCAGGAGGGCATCTTGGAAGGCATCCTCCTAAACGGTGCCACTTCCCCCGCAAGGCTTGTAATCCGCCCAGCCCACCTCCAAGTACTGGTCTTGGTGGCAGGTGGAAGGGACTGAACACCCCCAATACACACACACACACACACACACACACACACACACACACACACACACACACACATTCTTATACCCAGTCAAGGAACAAGTGTTGTTGATTCTACTTACAAAGCCACAGCTTGATTCAAGGCCACTGTCACACTTACTTTTGGTCACTGGGAGAACCTTTTAGTATGTTTCCCACCCTTGATTCTACCCACTGTCCAAACTGTTGCCCAAGTGGTGTTACCAGTTTTTCTAAGTGGATCTCACTGTTTTGCAGGCTGGCCTCAAATTCAAGTATCCTTCTGCCTCAGCCTCCCAAGTAATGGAGGCCCTAGGCACTTAGCTAGACTAAGCCTTTTGAAACGAAGGTGTGTGCTTTTCTACTGCTTAAGACTGCAGCTCCCTGAATGGGGGTGAGATCCTCCAGGTGATCTGTTGGCTCAGCTTTACAGCTCCTGCACTGCATCCTGGTCAAACTTAGTCAGCTTGGGTTCTTTGAAAAATATTCTTTTCCTCGGTGTTTTGTTCAAGCCAAACCTCTACTCCCACCTCTCACCCAGCCTCTTCATGTGCACTGACCCATGCATCCTGCCTATCTCCACTAGCTGCCTCCTCTTCCAGGAAGCCTCCCTCGCTCCCAAGCCAGGACACAGACCTGAGCCACAAGGGCACCACTGCTATCTTTCTAACATGCATGACCTCTCATTTCCAAACTACATAGTTCCTGAGAACCAGAAGCCAGAGGCTGTGGCACAGAGCCCCTGGCTATGCAGATAGAGAGTGCTCACTCACAGAGCCAGCAGTCTGGTTCTGTTGGGTCAAGTCCTCACCTTTGAAGAAGATATAGTTCAGGAGAACCATGAATGTGTCATGGCCCAGCTCTGGGAAGTTCATGACTCGCCCATAGGTCTGCTTCCTCACGAACTCATTGATCTGCCTCCCGGTTGTGGCCAAATCAGTGAAGTTGGCAGAGAAAGCCACAGCTCCATACAGCTTCTTGACATTGTCCAAAAAGTGCTGCTGAGGTTTGAGCTGCTTGTCCAAGAACAAAGAGTTTCCCACCTTCAGTTCAAATTTGGGGCTGGGCAGGTTAAGGATTCGGAGTAGGCTCTGGAAGCCCTGGTGGATGTCAGAATTTTGGGTCTCTGTGAGGTTGAAGCCAAGGCCCTCCAGGATCTCAGTCTGGGTGTCACCATGGGCCCCAAGGGCCAGCAGGGCTAGGGTGCTGGACATACTCACTGGGGAGAAGAGGATGTTTCCTGAGGTGTGTGCTGCCAGCTGCTTATATAGGTGCAAAGCAAAACTGGTAATGGTGGGCACAACTTTGTGGTAGGAAGGGGCTAGCTCTGCAAGCTGGTGGATGGGAGGCTGCGGCACTCCAGGGTTCTTGTCTCCATGGGTGGGAAAGGGCTGACAGCAGACAGAGGCCAGGATTCTGGCTCCCAGAAGCCACAGCCACGCTGGGCCCATTCTCTGAAATCAAGATGGTGGACACATCACTCTCCATGAATGACTTTATCCTTCCCCATTGGTCACTCAGCAACCCCAACCACTCAAGTTGTATCTGAAGGGATGCCATAGGCCTACCATGGTGAATAAGACATGGAGGTGTGTGTAGGACTCTAGCTAGACACAGTCCTCCAAGGTCTTGGTCAGAGCAGTGGACCTCCAGCTGCTGACAGATTTTGTTGAGTAAAAGGCTCTGGGCTACAAATAAACTTCCACAGTCTTTCCTTCCTTTCCCTTCCCTTCTCCCTTCTTCCTTCCCATCTTCCCTTTCTGTTTCTTTTTCTTTATTTTCTTTCCAGGTATGTTCAATCATTCATGACTTCAAGGATCTGTCTGGCCCATGAAGAACTCGTAAGTACTGGGTATCTAAAGGGGAAAGAAACAATCATAACTCCTGTTTCCATAGAATGCTACGAGCAGTTGTTCTGGGCAGTGTGGGATGTGAGGCATGCAGGCTTCCCAGTGCCCAGCCCTGCCCAGGAATTGTGGGGAAAGGGGCACGTGAGGAGACAAGAGGAGCACCCTCTGTTCTTCTGGTCTTTCACTAGTACAAGCGAGACTGTGATGGTCAGGCATCCAGGCCTGCAGATGAAGGTAGCCCAGAAGGAGGGGAAAGACACAGGTCCTGGGTGACAGAGAGGTCACTGTCTCCCTGTCTCCATCAAGCCACTGTCACCTGGGATGACACTGCCATGCCCAGTGGCAGAAAGCCCTGTCTGTGTAGTGTAGAGGTTTAGGAAAGGTTTCTATTAGGGGTCAAACTGCATCTCTCTAGATGAACTCCCAGCCTGGGCTACCTCTGAATGAGCTCTTCCCTGGAAGTAGGGTCACTGCAGCTGTAATTACTTAAGATGAAGTCACTGAGCAGCTCCTAGTCCCCTATGACTGGCGTCCTTATCAGAAGAGAGACTTTGGACACAGGGACACACAGAGAGCGCCATGTGAAGGTGCGGACTGGGCCTGGGAAACCTCGCAATCTGAGAAATGCCAACCATCCCAGCAGGAGAAGCCAAGGAAGGGCCCTGGACCACATTTCCTCCTGGCCTCGGAAGGAAACAGTCCGGTCATTTTGTCAAGCCAGTACCTGCAAATTAATAAAGCAGCTCTGAAGATGGGCTCCACAGCTGCTCATGACCGCTGAGGGTGGCAGGGTGCAAGAGGTGTGTGGAGGGGGAGCTGCATTGACAGGGCTACGTCTGCTCTTCTGCCCGTGCCTTCCATTTCTTTTCAGCTGTCTCTCCCTCCCACACAAATCCTTAAAGCTCTGCAGTGGGCACACTGCCTTCTGGGCCCTCCACACCCTGGTGTCCTCCTGCTCCCCTCTAAACCGCCCCTCCCACTGTGGCCACCCATTCCTGGCCACCCACTGACCACCACCCATCAGTATCACTAACTTAACCTGAAGACATCTGCATCTTAGCCAGCACCTGTAATGTTCTCCGCCGGAACCAGTGACCTTAGGATGAGGGACAGCTGCAGCGTCGTGAGGGTGAGCACACTGTTGGAGATGGCTTGTAGCCCCCAGCGCTCTAGATATCCTGCCCAGACACAGAGGCCAGCATTCAGGAAGTGACGGACACTCCCTGTTCACCCCTTATGTCGAAATGCAGTTGCTGGTCAAAGTGCAGAGGACGCTTCCCCTGTTTCCCCCTCCCTCCCACATAGCCCTGCTGTCAGTGGCTTAATGATAGTACCTTGATGGAAAAACCTGAAAGACACAGAATCGTTTAAAACTTGGTCTGCTCTGGGTACAACGAGAAATGCAATGGAGAGGAAACTGTCTCTGGGTTGCTTGTGGTCCTGTTAACTTGGCCCACTTCCCACCCTACCATACCCTGAGCGAGGCCCTGGGTCTACTCCGGCTCTGCTCCCAAAGAGGACCTCAAAGGGCCAGCCAGATAGCTCAGAAGGCTAACACACCTGCTTAGACAGATACAAGGACAGGGGTTCAATCCCCAGTGTGCTGTGCCAGCCCTGTCCGCAGGGCGTCCTAAGCCAGGAACTGAGACTGGGCATGGTGGTGCATGCCTGTAATCTCAGCACTTGGGAAGCTGAAAGCAGGAGAATCACTATGAGTCCAACCTACATAGTGAGACCCTGTAGACCCTGTACTAAACACATAAACAAAAAACAAAAGCGACCAAAGAGGACAGCACTGTAGGCAAGAGCCTGAGTTTTAATGAAAGCGACTCACTGTGATAATCCTCCGAAACTTAGTGTCTTAAAACAATGCAAGTGCGTGTGTGTGTGTGTGTGTGTGTGTGTGTGTGTGTGTGTGTGTGTGAGTGAGTTCCCTAAGCTATGTGACTGTCTCAATTACTCAGTTTTCTCTTTCTGTCATTGCTGGGAAAAACACCCGACACCCAAAATGAAGGAAGGAAAGGATTATTTAGCTCACAGTTAGGGTAGGTATATTTGGCTGGCTCCAAGGCAGAGTGGCACCTGGCAGAGAGCAACCTTTCATGGTGGTGGCAAACAACGAGAGCAAAAGAGTAGGAGCTGCTCAGGAAGCCAGCTGGCCCTCTCTCCTCCTCACATAGTAATGCAGCATGTCTGCCCCCCATGGCACTCACACCGAGAATCCCAGTATTGGATGCATAAGCTGCCCCTGACTGCATGAGGCTTTATAGGGGCAATTAGACATAAACCATAACAGTGTGTAGATCTGGCATGCAGAATGGATACAGTGAGAGTTTCTTCCCTCTGTATCAAAGCTAGGCAATATGATATGCAGTACACTTCTTAGCTTGCACTCCTGGAATATTCCAGAAGAAAATTAAGAACATTATTAACAATAGTATTCCCATTTATTAAGCATTATGAAAGCATTTTTTGTAATGTATCAGGAGGGCTTGTGTTGCTCTGGTCATCTCAGCCACTGGGCCTTAGTAGGTGACCCAAGCCTGTGAGAGCTCCGAGGACACCCAGCAGAGCCACCTGTGCTCTGGAGTGACCCAGCCCAAGGGAGAAATAAATGCTCACTTTGTTGTTTCATAGCATCCTCAGGGCACAGGTGTTCTTACCTGCTCTGTATATGGGGACACTGAGATTCAGGGTAAGGACAAATATCTGGTCAGAAGGAGGAGCAAGTTTTAGTGACAGACAGGAGCTTTTGAGAAAGTCCCCGGTCGCACATGAGGCTCCAAGGAAGCAGAGTCATTGGACTTGGGCTTGTTCCATGTGTGCTCCTGTCAGGCTGCCAGGGATATTCAGATTTCTTCTCTCGAGGTCTGGAAGAGTTTCTGGTAAGAGGCTGTTGAACACCAGAGTTCCAACTTCAGGCTCTGAGGCAGTGTTCACATTCTGGTGCTCCCATCCTTGTCTCTAAATCAAGAGAAAGATGACAGACAGACAGACAGACAGACAGACAGACAGACAGACAGACAGACAGATGAGGTGGAGGGAGGCAGTTGTTGCCTACTATTACTACACAGGCACTCACAGAACCACCAGAGCTTGGCTCTTGTTCCTGGGGACAGTGGCCTCTGAGGATCATAGCAGCCCCTCAATATCTGTCAGGTCACCTCGTGGCACTGGTGCACAGACAGCATGGCACCTAGGAAGGGATTTTCTCCAAAGTGCTTCTCCTGGCTACCCAGCAAGAGAGCATGGGAGTGGTAACTCAGGATACAGCTGGTCTGAGGATACACAACTGACACGTGGCAGGGGATGTGGCGGCTGCTGACAGTGTCCCCTGCTCTGGGGCACCAGATACCTTGGAGAGGAGCATGCAAGAGTGAGACAGCTCTCTCTCCATTACAGAGGGAAGATGAAGATGGGGCAGATGCCCAGCAACCAGCAACGCCCCTCCCCCCGAGCTTCACAGAGGGGGCGACAGAAGCTCAGAAAGCTCAGCACCCGCTCCCCTCCTGCTGTGTGGAGGGCCCCACGAAGTGTGGGTGAGGTCTCCTGTCACCCACAACCCCTGACACTTCAGAGGAAGCTGGAGCTGAGCAAATATTTGCAGGAGTTTGGATGGTAAGATGGTGCTAACCCTGAGATCCTGTGTGGGTTTCATGTTGTCCCAGTTTCTTCCAGAAAGCATCCATCTGGTTCCCAACAGCAAGGCATCATTGTTGAAAAGCAGTCATTTAATTCTCCAAGGGATGACTTTCTTTCTTTTGCGGGGAGGCTGGGGCCCACCCCAGGGCTGCAGACATGCTAGGCATGCACGTCACCACTGAGCTACTGCCCAAGCCCTCCCAGGGGACCTTAAAGCATAAAGTAGTCCGGGTGGGGCCAGACTCCATGGAGGGAGAGGCAGTGCCTGTGAGTCTACAGTGGCCCAGCTCTCCCTAAATAGCTCCTATGTGGAAAAAGCCACTGATGGTGTCCTCATGTGACCCCGGATGTTTTCAATGTGCACTTCCTTACCTGCTTGCCAAGGGGCTGACCTCTCAAAGACTCGCAGCATCATGAGAGCTGTTCATGGTCGCTGTTCCAAGCCACTGAGTTTTGCTGGCAGTGCCCAGGTAAAGCAGTACCCAGCTCTTGGTACTGGCACATGGCTGAGTCTGCTCTGTTGCTTTGGTGCCACCTGGATCGTGCTGTACATCTGAGCAGGTCCACCACTGGCCGGCTGTGTGAGGTGAAGGATGGTCCCTATGGAGACAGTGTGGCCGGGCACCAGGAGGCTTCCTTTACATTACGGGATGACAATGTCCCTGGGGATGCAGCCCACTGTGCTGGAGATGCTGGCCTAACAGCAGCCAATGTTGCCAGGGACAAGGACAGCTTTGCTTGCAGGAGTGCTATCTAGGGTGGGGTGGGCTGCATGGCTCTGTGTGGTGAAATCCTTTCCACAGAAGGAAGGAGGGCAAGAAGGGGACACCAGGGAGCCCCCAGGTGTGTGCTGAGCCAGCCATCCAGACTGGGCGTGATGGTGCATGCCTATAATTCCAGCACTGGGGAGGCTGAAAATAGTAGGATCCTATGAATCCAAGCTTCATAGTGACACCCTGTACCACATACATAAAAAAAAAAAAAAAAAAAGAAGAAGAAGAAGAAGAATCCAGGTGCCAGCATCCCACAGGCACACCAAAGCCCAGCAGTACTGCACTCTACTCCCTTGAAGGACCCTATGTCTGCCATAGGGGAACAAACCTCCATTCCCACTGATAACCATCACCCTGCCAGTAAGTTGGGGTCACCGGGTATGCAGGGGCCAAGGTCAAGAATGGAGGGGACATGGCTTTCTATTCTACTCCTGCCCAGACGCTTCTGTGATGCTGGGCAGCCAGTGCTGGGGCCTTCCAGGGTGGGCATCGTGCCACACATCCGCTGTGCAATATCTTCTCAATGTTCACAGAGGCAGGTGCTGTTATGACCACCCCTGTTTTAGAGGTAAGAAGCCAGGCACAGAGAGACTCACACAGGCGGAGGGACCACACAGTGCTGCCTGGCACCCTAGCTGTGTCTCTACCCCAGAGCTCCCTGGCCAGTGACTTCCCATCTTGGGTAATAGAACCTGAACTAAACAACTAGTGAGAAAATGCTAAGGCTTTGATTCTTTAATACTTTTTGTCTCTCCTTATTGTAGTACTGCCAAGAATGGCAACATTGATCAATATCCTTCAATATCCTTTCTTTTTTTTTTTTTTTTTTTTGTCGGACCAGGGTTTGAACTCACGACCTTGCACTTGCCCAGCAGGCACTTGTACCTCGGAGCTATCTCCCCAGCCCCTCAATATCCTTTTTTGAGTGACTGTTTTTAGTTTGGTGGCACAGAGATGGTTTCAGCTCATGCATGTGGCTTGTGGGATTTCCTTTTTAAGCTGGGGCCCTCTGGACTAGGGGAGTGGTATTCTGAAATCAGAGATCAGCCACACACCAGGAATAAGAAAGGGGTCCCATCTGTGGACAGCTCTGAGCCCTGTGTGGAGAGAGGACACTGGCCATATAGTGTAAATAAAGCTTCCGGGGACAGAGGAGGCAGCAGTGGGCCAACCTTCAGGGCAACGCCTGGTTTTCCCTTCTAACTCCTGAAAATGAGCTGGACTGCAGCATCTTTGATCCACAATTTGACCCATATGGGCAACAATACAAGTGACTGGTGATTTTCTAAGCGCTTTCTGTGCTGCTCACAGGACAACTTCATGATGCGGGAGCTAGGAGTTTTCAGAGGAGGAAAGTGAGGCAGACAGAGAGCAGGCCAAGTCTTCAAGGTCACAGCTGGGCGGCCTCCAACCTGGGAGCCAGAACTGCAGACCGTTGGAGCCCTCCCTCCTGACTTCAGTGTGCCCGTCCCTTGTCCCATATGCTGCACTGTGTTGCATGTGAGGTCCTTGACGTCACACACACCTTGTTTCTTCCTGTGTCCTATGGGACCTGGCACTGTTGGGGAGATCACACTGCCCTCGGGGAGCCTCTTGGTGCTGGTACCCAAGCAATGCTATTGATCCACATAGTATCTTGTCCTGGAATTTAGTGAACGGTCTGACTGGACTGTTACCTTTGCAACTGCTCCTCTTGTCCTCCTCCAGATCAGGAGCTCTGCTAGGAAGGATGAGCTCTCTGCTAAGCTCCAGCCCCCGCTTGCCTCCGGTCCATACTGTGTGTGCTTGGTTAAGGAAAGACCTGCATATAGATTCACCCATTGTTGTAGGTGAGGTGGAGAAATCACACCCACCCAGAACATCTACACATCTGGTGCCTGGGAGGCCCAACCTACAGTGTCTAAGATGCGTTTTGAAATATGTCTACATGGCCGTGGAGGGATCTGTTTGTTTTTGTTTACAGTTCAAGGAGGTTCCTTAACAACCTTGGATCCTGGAGCAACAGAGGACCTCAGGGGATCCTTAACCTTTGAGAAGTACACTCTGGGGGTGGGAGCTGCAGACATGGCTGGCTAGGGCTATGGCCCTAGGACTCAGGATTCTGGACCTACACTTGGGGTGTTTGTTTGCATGGGTTTCTTTTGGGGGTTTTGTCACCTTTCTCTCACCAGTTGAGGGGAATCCACCTTTTGAATGTTGTCACTCTGCCTGGAGAAAAAGGATCATGCTGGGTGCTGTAATAACCTTTTTTGTTGTTGTTTTTTTGAGGAACTGGGGTTCAAACAAATGACCTTGCACTTGCCAGGCAGACACTTGTGCCATGGAGCTATCTCCCCAGCCCCAATATGTTTGGCATCTTGAAGTTATGGCCCAAACTAATAGCCACTATTGTTTCCATTTTCTCTCTGTCTCTGTGTCTGTCTGTCTCTGTTTATTTCTGTCTGTCTATCTGTCTGTCTGTCTGTCCTCCTGCCTCTTCCCACCCTCCTTGCCATGATAGGAATTGAACCCAGGACCCTATCACTAAGGTATATCCTCAGTCCTTTTTTTTTTTTTTTTTTTAAATTTTGTGATAAGATCTCATTGATTTCCCTTGAGCTCCCTCAAGGAGGGAGTAATCCTCCCATCTCAGCTTCTCAGGATGCTGGGATTATAGGCATGCGCTACCACTCCCTTGAGAGTCTCCCTCTGGCCCCTGTATTTCTCTTTTAAAATTTTTGTTCAATTTTATTTTTATGAGTATACTTTCCCATACATAATGATCATATTCACCATGGAGAATTTGTACCTGTGCATTCCCTCCTCCTCCCTTCAGTGCTTTGTCTCCTCATTTACAAAAGCTTTGTTTCCATTTTCCTTTCATTCTCTTCTTTAAATCTCTTCTCCCTACTTTTCCTCCCTCCCCCTGTTTCCCTTCCTAGTTCATGTGTTCATTCTGCTTCCCAATATCTGTGCTTCCTTTTGATCTCTATTTATCCTTTGGTTCTCACACAAGAGAAACTATGATTTCAAAGTTGTGTGCCTGATTTATTTCACTTAAAATTATGGTCTCAAGGTACAGCCATTTATTTAAAATTCTCCTCCCCTTCATCCCCCTCCTCCCCCTCCTCCTGTTCTTCTTCTTCTTCTTCTTCTTCTTCTTCTTCTTCTTCTTCTTCTTCTTCTTCTTCTTCTTCTTCTTCTTCTTCTTCTTCTTCTTCTTCTTCTTCTTCTTCTTCTTCTTCTTCTTCTTCTTCTTCTTCCTAGGAATTGAACTCAGGACTTTGCATTTGCCAGTCAGACACTGTGTCACTAAGCTATATCCCTGGCCCTAGTTTTAGTTATTTGAAAAATCTCCACCTTGATTTCCATGTTGGTTACCAATTTATATTCCCACCAATAATGGAGAAGTGTTCTTTTTCCTTACAGCCTTGCTAGCTTTTGTTATTGATTTCTTGATGATCGCCATTCTTTATGGAATGGAATGGAATCTCAGTGTTGTTGTGATTTGCATCTCTCAAATGACCAGTAATGATGAATGCATTTTTTATATCTTTATTTGTTTTTTGTACTTCTTTATTGGAGAAGTATCTATTTCAGATGCTCATCTTTTGGACTGGGTCTTTAAATTTGGGGGATTTTTTTTTTTAGGGAAGGGTCTACAGGGTCAGACTGATAGTCATCTGTCTGTGTACAACCTCCCAAGAGCTGGGATTATAGACACTCACCTCCACTAGGGATT
>PVJA010053075.1:0-12125 GCA_004027025.1 Myocastor coypus
AAGTGAGCTCAAGGCCAGCCTCAACTGCATAATGAGACCCTGTCTCAAAAAGACAAAAACAAACAAACAAACAAAAAGATTCTGTAACAAGAAAAAAAAAAAAAAGAAAAAAAGAAAAACATCGAGCTGGGCGTGATGGTGCGAAACTATAATCCCAGCACTCAGGAGGCTGAGGCAGGAGGATCAGCGCAAGTTCGAGACCAGCCTGGGCTACAAAAGTGAGCTCAAGACCAGCCTGAACTGCATAGTGAGACCCTGTCTCAAAAAGACAAAAAAATTAATTAAGTAATTAAAAATAAAAACATCGATAAGGGGCCTGGGAGATAGCTCAGTAGAATAAGTACTTGCCTGGCAAGCACAAGGTCCTGAGTTCAATCCTGGTACTGCAACCCTGGCCCTGTGGCCCAGTGCTGCCTGGCAAGTGTGAGGTTCTGAGTTTGAGTTCCACTACAGAAACAAAAAATGAAAATAATGGGGCTGGCAGGATGGCTCAGTGGTCTAAAGTTCCTGCTTAGGAAAGCTTAGGCAGCTTCAGGGACCACAGTTCGATCCCTGGCACCACATGCTGTGCCAGCCCTGCCCTCAGGGCAGGCTGAGCCAGCCATAAAAATAAATAAACAAACAAAAGTTCTGAAACAAGAAAAAAAATTAATGTTTCTTGGGCCCAGGGTGTTGAATGAGGGGAGAGTGCCCTTGCCCGGCCGGCCTTGGCAAGGCCCCGGGTCCCAGCTGTGTCACTGAAACACTGCTCTGCTTCTTTTTCTTGAGACTAGGTCTTGTGTAGTTTGGCCGGCCTGGAACACACTATGTAGCCCAGACTGGCCACAAACTCACGGTGATCCTTCTGCCTCAGCTTCCCAAGTGCTGGGATTGCAGTGTCTACCACCATGCCTGGCTTATAAATGATGTTTTGAAGAAGAACAAGGAAAAACAGAAAGAGGAGGAGGAGATTTTTTGAGCACTGTTAGTCTGACACTATCATGTTTTTTTATATATCATATATATGTATATATATATATATATATATATATATATATATCATACTATTTAACTCAACTTAGAAACTAGTTGCTATTATTTTATTTTAATTTTAATTTTTTGGCAGAACTGGGGATCAAACTCAGAACCTTGCACTTGCCAGGCAGGCACTTGTACCCTTGAGCTACCTCCCTGGCCCCGCTATTATTTTGTATTTATTTATTTGGCACCAGGAATCAAACTCACGACCTCACATTTGCCAGGTAGGCACTGTGCCACTGAGCTATATCCCCAGCCAGTGGCTTTTATTATAAAGGAAAAGGGCACCACACAGGTTAGACCAGCCACCTGGAGGGATCACATGGAGTGTAATGTCCCTCAGAGATGTTCCACCAAGATGCACCGCAGAGATCATGTGTGTGTGTGTGTGTGTGTGTGTGTGTGTGTGTGTGTGTGTCTGTGTATGGGGCAGGGGAAATACTCGAGATTGAACCCAGGGCATTCTGGTCCTTTTAAAAATTTTTATGTTGAGACAGAGACAATGTTTCCCTAAGTTGCCCAAGCCAGGGTCAAACTTGTGACCCTCCTGCCTCAGCCTTCCAAAGTGCTGGGTGACAGGTGAGCATCATGAGCGTACCCAGCTTGGGTCCTTCTGGCTTTTTGTTGTTGTTGTTTTCTTTTTGAGACAGGGTCTCGCTATGCAGTTCAGGCTGGCCTTGAGCTTACTTTTGTAGCCCAGGCTGGTCTTGAACTCACAGGTCAAACTTGCAACCCTCCCTTCTCAGCCTCCCAAGTGCTGGTATTACAGGTGTGTGCTGCCATGCCCGGCTTCTGGGTCGTTGTTGATCTGGTGATGCGATCACTTCTACTTACATTAGGCAGCTCGTAGAAGAAGTGTCCCACCTTCACCATCAGAAGCAGCATCACTCCTGCGCCTATCAGAGACGCAAACTGAGGAGACAGAGCAGGTTGGGGAGAAACCGTGAGGTATAAAAGTGGTCCCCATCTGCAGCTGAGGCCTTCTGCTTGCTGCAAGGCAGGCCATCTTTTCTTGAAAGGGGTTGGGGTCAGCCGACCTGCTTTTTTGCTGAACTGACACTTCCAGGTCTTATCAGTGTGCTAAGCACATAGTAGGTCCTCAGTAAGTATCCGTTGAATGAATGCAGGAATGCGCCTGAAAAGCTCCAGGCTTCCCTGCACATCTGAGGCCTTCCTGCTATAGCTCTGTGCTATGAAGCTGGGCTTGCTCTTCTGGGTTTCGTGTCATCTTGTTATGGCCGGCTCAGCCTGCCCTGGGGGTGGGGCTGGCGCAGCATGTGGTGCTGGGGATCGAACCTAGGTCCCTGAGGTTGCCTAAGCTTGCCTAAGCAGGCACTTTAAACCACTGAGCCATCTTGCTGGCCCAGATCCTTAATTTTGATTTAAAGTTTTTGGATATTCATGTAGAACATTACGTCTGTCTGTCTGTCTGTCTGTCTGTCTGTCTGTCTGTCTGTCTGTCTCTTTTCCTCTGATACCAGGAATTGAAATCAGAGCCTTGGCACTGAGCCTCTTTTGTTTTTCACTTTGAGACTGGTTCTTGCTAAGTGGCTAAATTGCCACATGGAGCTTAAATCTGTGACCCTCCTGCCTCGACCTCCCAAGGGATTGGGATTTCAGGTGTGCAAGTGCTGCTGCGTCTGGCCCCACCTTCCTTTTAGCATTGCCCTCTCTCTAGTACAGAGCTTCACTACACAGCTTGGACTTGTGGCGATCCTCCTGTCTCAGCCTCCCCAGCACTGGGATTATAGGTGTACACCACTACGCTGGCTTCAGTGGCTGGCAAGGCACAGCTGGGTTCTGGGGCTGGCACAGCATGGGGGACCAGGGATCAAACCCACGTCCTTGCCCTTGCCAGGGAGGAGCTTAAGACCACTGAGCTATCTCCCCAGCTCTCTCCAGCAGGTGTGGGAAAGGCCACCTTGACAACAAAACTCCTCCCTGTAAGAGGACAGGATCTTACTCAGGAGCTTCACTCCTAATCTTTTTTCTTTTTTGTGTACTTAGTACAGGGTCTACAGGGCCCTACGCAGATCAGAGCCACAGCGATCCTCCTGTTTTCAGTCTCCCAAGCTCTGGAATTACAGGCGTGCACTACCATGCCCAGTCTCAGTCTCTGCTCAGTGTGCCCCGGGGGAGGGGCTGGCATGGCCCATGGGGACGAATCCTGATGGGCCACATTCCACCTAGGCAGGTCTTTAGTCCACTGAGCTGCCCGGCTGGCCCTTCCTCCTAATCTTTCGGACTGTCACTGGCTGTCATCTCTGGCGCTTCATTCACACTTGCCCCACACTGTGACACCTGTCTCCCCCGTGAAAGCTGAGTATGCACTCTTCTGACACATCCACTTCTCCCTGTGCTCCCACGGCCAGGTATCCTCCTCTGCCACTCTGTGTGTCACCTGCACCGACTCATCCTCTGGTCCCGCTGCACGGCTGACACAGGATCCTTCTCAGCATATCTTGTGGTCTGTTTTCCTTTTTTTTTTTTTTTGGCAGGACTAGGGTTCGAACTCATGACCTTGCACTTGCCAGGCAGGCACTTGTGTCACCGAACTATCTCCCCAGCCCCTTTTGTGGTCTGTTTTCATGAGCCAGTTTTAAACTTGTAAACATTGGACTCTGCATTGCATGTATTTATCATACATCGCAAATGCTATACCAATAAACAGAGACAATCTCACACCTGCCACTAGGCAAGATTTGCCTCCAGAGCCTTCTCTACTGCCAGTCTTTCTCCCTTGGACCTGCATGTCGTTTATTAAGCATTTACTGATGAATTCAGGGTGCCTAAAGGGAATCTCACCCAAGCTATTTCCTCTTCTACAGAGACAATTTTAAGTTTCCAAGATTTTCCCAGACAAGTAGCTGACCCCATCCCAAGAAAGTTCCCTGTCCAGCCCAACTGACCGTGGAGAAGTCAGGAAAAGGCTCGCTTTGCTGCCAGGGAGAGGTGCACAGTCCTCCATTCCAGACTGGACATGAGACTGCACATACCCAGAGGAAAAACATGCAGCAGGGGCTGGGGAAATAGCTCAGCAGAATAAGTGCTTGCCTTGCAAGTACAAGGCCTGAGTTCAAACCCTAGTCCTGCAAAAAAAAAAAAAAAAAAAAAAAAAAAAAAAAAAAAAAAAAAAAAAAAAAAAAAAAAAAAAAAAAAAAAAAAAAAAAAAAAACTAACTAACTAAATGAATAAATAAAATGAACCCAGCGAGCCCCCACTGTGAAGACATCTCTGAGTAAACATACATTTCCACCTATCAGAGAGCAAATTCCTTCTCAACACACCTGTTGTCTTCCTCCAGATTTGTCCTGGATGATAGTCCTGGCAATGGCACCAGTGAACACGTAGGAGCTGAAACAGGAACTGATGACGTTGATGAGGCCGATGGCTATTAAATCCTGTGAAGAAATGCAGACTCCTGATGCCCGCGTTTTGTTGAATGTTAATTTGATTTTGAGGGGCCGGAGAGATAGCTCCATGGCAAAAGGGTCTGCCTGGCAAGTGCAAGGTCGTGAGTTCAAATCCCAGTCCCACAAAAAAAAAAAAGATTTTTATACTTAGAATCAAAGCATGGTGCACGGTAGGTTTTTTTTGTTTTGTTTTGTTTTGCTCCCCCCCCCCCCCTGTACTGGGGATGCACTGAGGACCTTGCGCTTGCCAGGCAGGCGCTTAATTCTACTGAGCTATTGCCCTGGCCCTGTGCGTGGCAGGTTACAGCCCAAGTATAAACTGCTACATTATCATGGCCCTGATTCAACATGGTTGAATCCTCAAAACAACAGCTTACCTTGCCAATGGCCACTTCCTCCTCCTTCCCCACTCCAGCTCTGGGGACAACTTCCCAGTTACCTTCCCTGCCCGAACGAGAGCATCCCATGAGCTCCTTGTGTATCACCCCACCTACCCCTCAAACTCTGCCCTCAGTGAAAGTGCATAAGGCCTCCTCTCCGTGTCTCAGGCCAGAGGCCTGGTCTCGTCCTCGCCCCCGTCCCCGTCCCCGCCCTCCGGCCTCTCTGTATCTTCCAACCCCGTTTCTGCATCTCTGCTGTGCTGCCGCTGCTGCTGCCGTCGCTGCTGCTGATAAAACCAATCGTCGAGTCGACCGACGGTCTGGATTAGCCCGAGTCTCCGGGCTACCGGCGACCCCAAGGAACACCTTTCTCTCTAGGTGGCACAATGAGGTCTCTGTGTTCTCATTCTTTCCTCAAGCCTGCTGGGGGGCCTGGCAGGGTTCCCCCTCTTCCTCACTTCTGAACTCTAACAGCTGAGCTCGGCTTTCCCGCCTTCCTACTTCCCCTTCAGGTCCAGGGAAAGCACTGAACAGGGTAGTTGGAAATGTACAGAAAATACAGTAGCAAAGACCAAAGGACAAACAGGCCAACTTAGTTATACATGTCAGCACCCTGGCTTTTTATATGGCATTGATAGCACTTCTCTCTCTCTCTCTCTCTCTCTCTCTCTCTCTCTCTCTCTCTCTCCTCTCTCTTCTCTCTCTCTCTTTCTCTTCTCTCTCTCTTTCTCTCTCTCTCCTCTCTCTCTTCTCTCTTCTCTCTCTCTCTTCTCTTTTCTCTCTCTCTCTCTCTCTCTCTCTCTCTCTCTCTCTCTCTCTCTCTCTTTACTGGGGATATCTCAGGACTTTCTTATGCCACTGAGCTATCTCCCAAGCCCACAAGCACACAGCATTTTTTTTTTTTTTTTTTTGGTCTTTTTTGGTCATTTTGAGACAGAGTCTCACTATGCAGTTCAGGCTGGCCTTAGACTCACTTTTGTAGTCCAAGCTGGTCTTGAACTCACACCGATCCTCCTGCCCCAGCCTCCCAAATACAGGTGTGTGCCACCATGCCCAGCTAGCATTTGTTATTACGCCTCAGTATGTGGTTGACTTCCAAGTACGGAGCAGAAAGATACAGCTGAGAGGATCTCTGCTGCCTCCTCATGAGGCCGTTCGTCAGCAGTTCTCAACCTGTGGGTCGCAACCCAAACACAGGGGTCACCTAAAGCCATTCCAAATCATAACTGTAGCAAAATTACAGTTTTGAAGTAGCCACCAAAATTATTTTTTGGTTTGGGGTCACCGCAACATGAGGAACTGTATTGCGGGGGTGGGGGGTGTCGCAGCATTAGAAAGGTTGAGAACCACTGCCGTAGATGATGTTCCTGTCTCTCTGTACCATATCTTCTTGCAGGGTAAAAAACCCTATTAATTCTGACAGCTTCAAAGTCAAGTATCCAGCCGGGTATGGTGGCGCACGCCTGTAATCCCAGCACTCGGGAGGCTGAGGCAGGACGATCAGTGCGAGTTCAAGACCAGCCTGGGCTATGAAAGTGAGCTCAAGGCCAGCCTGAACTGCATAGCGAGACCCTGTCTCAAAAAGACAAAAAAAAAAAAAAAAAAAAAGTCAAGTATCCTTCACCTCTGGAAAATGCTTTTGTGCAAATAGGGCAATACATGGTCCAGGGGCCCTCAGGTGAAAGAGGCTGACCTTCATGCTACAGGAGGTTGAGAGAGAGAAGAGAAACTTAAGATGTCAGAAGGAAAAAACAGTCCTCTAGCTGGGCATGGTGGTGTACACCTGTAACCCCAGCACCCCAGAGGCTGAGGGAGGAGGATCACCATGAGTTTGAAGCCAATATGGGCTACAAAGTGAGCTCAAGGTCAGCTTGGGCTACATTGTGAGATCCTATCTAAGAAGAAGAAGAAGAAGAGTAGGAGGAAGAAGAAAAAGAAGAGGAGGAAGAGGAGAAGGAGAAAAAGGAATAAGAGGAGGAAGAGAAAGAGGAGGAGGAGGAGGAGGAGGAGGAGAAAAAGAATGAACCTCTCACCTGGTTGGAATTGACTCTGTAGTTGTGCAAATTGGCGATCCTCTTGCCCAGAAAGATGAGCAGGAAGGAACTCACTAAAGACAGGGATATGGACTGTAAAATAATGTGGTGGACAGTGCTGAGATCTGGCAATGCAGGAAACACGGAGCTGGAATGAAAGAGTGGAATTGTTCCTGGGGAGGCGGCGTCTTGCCTTGGCCGCTCCCCCTTGCCCTCCTTCCATCCCAGCAAGCTGCACGCTGTCCCTCTAGTTTTCCTCGCACTCCTGAAGAACCCAGGGTTGTGCATATATTAGGCAAATACTCTAGCACTGAGCTATCCCCATCCTGCCCTAGTTTATTCGAAGAAGGGTTTCTCTAGGTTCCCCAGGGTGCCCAGAACTTGTGACCATCCTGCCTCAGCCACCAGCACAGCTGGAATGACAAGCAATCAATGAAAGATAGAGCAACCAAGGCAGCAGCTTGGCAGTGCCACCAGCAAACCAAGCCAGGCTACGGAAGCTGAGGAAAGCACACACTCCTTGGCACCTCCTGCCCTGTGGCAATGGTGAGAAACGGGACAAGGATTGGTGGAAAGTGCTTTCTGGACAACCTGGTCAGCCTGGTGGGTAAGCTCCAGGCAGAGAGCTCATCTGAAATGTTTCAGAAGACAGGTGTGGTGGTGCACACCTGTGATCCCAGCACTCAGGAGGCAGGAGCGTCATCGCCAGTACTTTAACATGTCCAGAGCATGTTCAAGTTTTCCCAAACAGTTAATAAACATATATTTTACAACTTGTTCAAACAAAAATCCAAATAACATCTAGCTACTCAGGAAGCTGAGGCAGAATGATTGCGAGTTCAAGGCTGGCCAAGCACAATTTAGCATAATTCCATCCCAAAAAACAGAAATGAAAAAAAATCCAAACAAAGCCCATACAACTAGCTGCTCTGTGTCTTAAATGTTTTTTAAGCTAAAGGTTTCTGCTCTTATTTTTCTCTCTCACAATTTTCTTCTTGTTGTTGTTAAAGAGGCCTGGTCCTTGGTCCTCCTGAAGCTCTAGATGTTTCCTGATCACATCTACCTGAGTCGCCACTACCTCATTCCCCTATCCTTTGTATTTGCTATACATTGTAATTGCTTCAAATTTAGCAAGATACAGTATTGAGTTTTTGTTTTATTTTTTATTTGATGTATTTATTTTTCGTTGCCAACTCAGCCCACCCTGGGGGGTGGGGCCGGTGCAGCCCACGGTGGTCCCTGCGTGCTTGCCTAAGAAGGCACTTCAAACCACTAAGCTATCTCAGCGGCTTTATCTTTCTCATTGTTTATTTACTTTTTTTTTTAAGGACAAATACTTGGAGCGTGGCGGTCTGTGTGTCTGTGTGGAGACACAGAGTGAGCTGGCCTTCTTGCGATGGGAGCAGACAGCGCGCTAGAGCTCTCCGTGGTGGTGTCCTAGTTGCGTAACACCTCCTCCTATTATTGGCTGGAACTGTTCTATGACTTAAAGTTAAAATGCTCTGCTGGGGGCTGGGGAGATAGCTCTGAGGCACAAGTGCTTGCCTGGCAAGTGCAAGATCATGAGTTTGAACCCCGGTCCCGCAAAAATAAATAAATATAAATAAATAAATAAATAAATAAGTCAAAAAATAAAATGCTCTGCTGTCAACTCTTTGGATACCCCAAATAACAGTTCTCATAAGAAAAAGTTTGGGCAGGGCGGGGAAAGGGAGTGCAGGCCTGTAATCCCATTACTTAAGAAGCTGAGGCAGGAGGACTGCGGTGAGTTCGAGACCAAGCCTGAGCTGTATAATGAGACCCTGTCTAAAAAAAAAATAAATTGGGGCTGGGGAGATAGCTCCAAGGCACAAGTGCCTGCTGGGCAAGTGCAAGGTCGTGAGTTCGAACCCCAGTCCCCCCCAAAAAAATAAAATAAATAAATTAATTAATTAAAAAATATACATATAGCCTAGATTCTTTCCCCTTACTTAACAATTTTCAAAATGATGAATTGATTTCCTACATTTTTCCAGTGGTGAAAAGACAGGTATATGGTTTGAGAATTTTTTTAAATGCTACTAACATTTCTTTTTTTTTATTCCCCCCTTAGGATTGCTTTGGATATTCAGGGTCTTTTCTATTCCATATGACTTTTAGGGTTATAGTTCCAGTTCTGTGAAAAGTTTCGTATTTTAATAAGTGTTGCATTGAGTCTGAAAGTCACTTTTGGTAACATGGCCATTTTCACAGTGTTTGTTTTTCTGGTCCATGAACAAAGTAGCTTTTCCCATTTTCTTTCTCTCTTTTTTTTTTTTTTTTTATTTTAAAGTACTTTATTGAGTTGTTTTGCAGAAGCATTTCCTTCCAGAACCAAAACAAATATAAGCAACCCTTTTCTACTTTTTTTTTTTTTTTTTTTTTTTTTTTTTTGTGGGACCAGGGTTCGAACTCACGACCTTACACTTGCCCAGCAGGCACTTGTGCCTCGGAGCTATCTCCCCAGCCCCCCCTCCCTTTTCTACTTAGTGTCATAAAATTTCCAACTGCGTTGACGTTTGCTCTTAGCATCTGCCCAGCACAGACAGGAGACGCCCTCCGCCTGCTAAAACCTGCAGAAACAGGAGCAAGGCTGTGGTGGCTGCGGTCACAGCCCGCGCTTTTCCCGTTTTCTAGCATCTTCTTTAGGTTGTTTTCTTCAGCCTTCTGACATTTTCACTGCAGAGGTCTTTCACATCCTTAGTAATGGTGGACTCCTAGAGAAATGTTACTTTTTTTAAAAAAGCTATTTTGCTTTTTGTTTACTTTTAGTGTGTTTTTTAATTTTTAAAATTATTTTATCTTGTTTTTTGTATTTTAGGGAAGTGTCTACAGGGTGTTCAGGTTCTCACTGCCACATGGGACTTGTGATCCACCTGTTTACAGCCTCCCAGGGGCTGGGACTGCAGGCCCGGCTGCCACACACACAGGCGCCATCACTGTCTCCAGCACCCTGGGGCACGGTCGGCATGGCAATAGTGTGTGTAATTTTTGTAATGTTCAGATGTTCATGTATTTTAGAATGTGTATCTATCTATTCATGGATTCAAACATATCTGATGTATTTGGTCCATAAGAGCCTCAGAATGTCTGATAGATCCCAGACTCCACGCCATCTTAAATTCTCATCAGCAGTTTCTACAGAAATGGAGAGGCCGAATTTAAGGTGCATAAGAAACTACAGGGGACCCTGAAGGCTGAAGTGATCTTGGAAAAGGACAAAGTAGGTCCCACACCTCTCTTTCTCCTCCTTCTCCCTCCCCTTCTTCTTCTGATTTAATGTAGAGAATAGATTTACTGGGGGAAAGAAAGCTCCTATCTGAGAGACAGGAGGGCGCCAGAGCAGGGTTGTTTTTTTTTTTTTTTTTTTTTGTCTTTTTGAGACAGGGTCTTGCTATGCAGTTGAGGCTGGCCTTGAGCTTTTTGTAGCACAGGCTGATCTCGCACCAATCCTCCTGCCTCAGCCTCCCGAGTGCTGGGATTACAGGCATGAGCCACCACACTCAGCTAAAAAAAGAACTTTCTAAATAAATAAATATAAATAATCTAACCTTGCAGGTTATAATTGTAACATATTGTTGTAGGCAGCTGAATTAGACAGAAATATAGGCAGTCAGACAGGGCCAGGCCCTCAAGGACAACATGGAAGACACGGTGACTTTACAACTAAAGACAGATACTCCTCTGCCATGGGTCAGGTCTCAAGACAATAGTAAACACACCCAGCCTCACATTTCTTAATTGAGTAGAACTACAAGTGGGTCAAGCCCTCCAGATTCCGTCAAGACCTGGTAGAGTATGCCACTGAATCTGGCTGAGTCCAAAGAGCCCCCACTTTGCCACTGTGGTGTTTAGTCCATGTCCCCAACTTTCCTTGGGAGTCCCCAGTGTCTTGCACAGGAAGTGAACAGAGCGGGAGTCAAGGAACTGCAGTCTTTTCAAGCTGATGGAATTCTTTCAATCAAGGTTAAAATACTAGAATTTTCCAGGGCTGGTGAGATAGCTTAGTGGTCTAAAGCACTGCTTAAGCAAGCTTAGGCCAACTTAGGCAACCATAGGGACCATGATTTGATCCCTGCCATCACATGCTGTGCCAGCCCCACCCCCAGGGCAGGCTGAGCTGGCCATAATATAAATAACGTGGTTTTTTTTGTTTGTTTGTTTTGTTTTTAATGTAGCCATCCTTTAAAAAAAAAGAATTAAAAAAATTCTAATAGAACAGGCGTGTGTCCTGCAGTCACTTCTAGGAACAGTAATGCAGGTTAATTGCAAGTCCTACAGTAGATTAATTACTCAGTGGTGCTGAAATGATGCTGTGTGGAGAACACTGGCCCAGTACCAGCTGGAGAAGGCAGAAGAGCTGTGCCCTTCTGAGCACCGAGCCCCAGGAGATGGAATTGGCAGAGGGACCCCTTGGTCCCGCACTGGGAGTTAGCCAAGCACGGGGGAGGTAGGGAAGACCCATGCATGGGAGAGGAGAGGCCAAGGCCAAGCGGAGCAGGGGCAGGCGCTGTGCCAGCCTCCGGCCTTCATGGTCCCTTTGCGTTCCAAGATGAGTTGGGCTGTGGTCCGACACTTGCCAGGCTGTCAGCCGGGGACCAGGAGAGAGCATCGGAGGAGGAGAAAGTGGTCCCAAGAAGGAGGGCTACTGACCTGAAAGGAATCATCTCAATGAGCATCTCGCTGTTCTCTGTGGCCATGTGTATCTTGTTTGCAAATGCAGTGAAGCCAAGAATCTGCGGGAAGCAGGGGAGACGTCAGATTGCTTCAACCCTGGAGCAGTGACAGCAAAGACGCTCACAGTCTCCCCCAGGGGGCTGGCAGCAGTCTCCGCTTCAAGCTGAGACCCGGGCAAGGACAGGTCAGTGAGCAGGAAAGGCCAAGGCTCCTCCCAGGCCCTTCTGGTTCTCTTGAAGTCCTTTTGGTGCCATAGCCAAAGCACTGCCACCCTTGGTCTCTGACCCAATGATGGGAACACCGGCAGGGCCACGGGGCTCTTCCACCCCACCAGCGTAGGACTCCCTTTTAACCCTCTTTGGATCCAGTACACCATGCCATATAAATGAGGCTCTTAAGGCATGGTTGGGGTAGAGTGGGTGAAAATCATGTGAGAAATTCTAAGTAATGTGGCGAGGCACTTGGAAGCACAAGGACCAAAGGTCTCACTGAAGCAGTTACTTACCTGGGATTTTCCTCCTTTTCACTTTTTTTTTTTTTTTTTTTTTTTTTTTTTTTTTTTTTTTTTTTTTTTTTTTTTTTTTTTT
>PVJA010053076.1:0-12128 GCA_004027025.1 Myocastor coypus
AAAAAAAAAAAAAAAAAAAAAAAAAAAAAAAAAAAAAAAAAAAAAAAAAAAAAAAGCTGTAGAACTACTTACATTTATTTCACACAAATATTATTTTAAAGACAAACAGTCAGTTGTCTTAACAGCCAACAAGTGTTCCTTGTCTGTTCAGCGTTCCTCTGTCTGGGCTGAAGCCCCTCCCACAGTGACATTTAGAAACTTGACAAAGGAAGCACAGCCGCTTATTAAAGGGAATGAAAGAGCCGCTTTCTACTTATCTTACACTTTATCATTTTCAGACGGCTCTTATTCAGGATCTCTTTTTTTTTTTGGATTTTGGATTCTAAGTTCCTAGAATTATTTGGCTTGTTAGTGGGAATGTTTGGATTAGAATCCAGGACTCTGGGGCTGGGGAGATAGCTCTGTGGCCCAAGTGCCTGCCTGGCAAGTGCAAGGTCGTGAACGTGAACCCTGGTCCTGCAAAAACAACAGCAAAAAATGAGTGCAGGACTCTGTGTGTTCTTGTCCCACCATGTCCTATTCTGCTGCCCAGGTTGTCCTCGCAAGCTAGTGAAGAGGAACACTCTCCATGTTGAAGAAAAGAAGAACAGGGCAACCCCTCTGCACGCCTTTGTGTGGGGGAGGGTGACGTCCTGCCGCTGTCAGCCGAAGTCTCAGTGCTCGAAAGCTGTCATTAACCAGTGCCGAGGAGACACTACAGATGGTTCTTCATTCTATATAATTGCTTTAAAATTGGATATACGTAGGTTTAGTACCAACATGCTATGCAGATTTGCACGCCACGTATATCTCTGGTGAAGCACTTGCATTTTAGCATGAAATAAGTGTGATTGAAAATAATATATATATACATATATATGTATGTGTATATATATAGAGAGAGAAAATAATATGTAAATATAGGATACATCATGTATAATTTAACTGTACATTACATAGTACATAGCAATTATAGAAAAGCGTGTCAAAATTTATTTCTCTAGTATTTATATGCCTATGTAAATAAATATAAATCTGTATTTGTAGATTTAAGTGTAAATCTACATCTGTACCAAGCATGTACTGAGTTCTTGTAGTCCTTATTTCCTGAGGAAGACAAATTTCTGTAATATTTGCATTGTTTCAGATATTAGAAATTATCTGACGATCACTGAAAACACCCAGAAAGGATGTGTGCAGGTTGTGTGCTAGTTCTTTAGCAGGACCTGGACGTCCTCAGATATGGTTGGGTTGGGAGGTCCTGGCCTCGGCACCCGCAGATGCTAAGTGACCACAGAGCTGCATTGGCCGTGCGGATGGAAGTGCGACCGTGATTTTGGCACACCTATGTCCATCTGACAGGATGATGGGGTCTTCACGTACCAGCTGGCAGTTGTGACTTTGGTTGATTAAATGTATTGCAGGAGCCAGGCTTGGTGGCTCACACCTGTAATCCCAGCACTCGGGCTGAGGCAGGAGGATCAGTGTGAGTTCAAGATAAGCCTGGGCTGCCAAAGTTAGCTTCCACTCCTCACAGATTCCTCAGGGTTCTGCAGGGCTGCCTCTGTCCTCATCTTTCTTCTTTTAAAAAGACGCTGTGCTCCCTCCTTGCCCGGCTGCCCTGGCACAGATCCCTTTCCTGCTTCGTCAACACTCAGCTGGAAGAAACAGCTCAGAGGCAGGAGCTGTGTCATTCCCATGGTGGCCTCATTATCAGAACACATCGCTTTGTCCTCTTCTGTAATGCAAATAATGCTATACCCTCTCATTTCCCCTTTCCTCAAGGTCTCAGCTATTCTTCTCTCCTTGCTGAGACAAATACCCAGCAAGCAAAAGGAAGGAAGAAATGTGTATTTCGTTCACAGTTACTGGAGGTTTCAGTCATACTCGGCTGGCTCCAAGGCAGGCTGTCACATGGGAGAGAGCAGCAGTTCATGGCGGCGGAACAGCAGCAATGGCAACGGAGATAGTCTGCCTCTCTCTCTCTCTTATATTGCATGCAGGCTCTCTGCCCGAGGTTGGGCATAGCACTCAAACCCATAATCCCAGCAGTACTAAGATGCATAATCTCAGTGGATCATGAGTTAATCTCAAACTCTAGAAGTCCCTACCCCATGACTACATGAGGCTTTGGGGGAATAACTAGACACAAACTATAACACTCATTGTTTTTCCTTCTTTAAACTATCAAGTTTATTCAGCCTGCCTCTCCAGTGTGGGCTTCTACTCCAGGTTATCACATCACCCAGTCAGCGATCTTCAAGCCTTCAGGTTGGGAGGGGTCCTCAGGACAGCTCCAACCTGTAGTCTCATTTGTACTTTGTCCTTGTTTTGGGAAATCAAGATCAACACCCGCTATGCTGTCTAGGTTGTCCCTCTTACACAACTGACTACAGTCCCCTGCAATCTCTTCTTCCAGGCTTGTAGAACCTAGCTTTGATCTTATCTTTTCCATACCATGATTCTCAGGGAATGATTCACCCATGGCTGTGTTGGTCACGGTTAACGGACTGCCTCTGGTGCGTTTAGACCTTGTAGTAGGCTTTGGCTTTTAAAAAGAAAATATGGAGTTGTTGTACATCCTCTCCTGTTTTTGAAAAAGTTTTAAAGCAGCAACAGAAACAATAACGAATGTCTACCCTTCTGCTCTGTGCGTGATTTTCCACCTCTGCCTTTATTACCTAGTCGTTGTCACGTCTGCATTACCCAGTACAGCCAGGGAGCCCCGCCCCAGTTCTCCTCACTTTGACCTGGAGCTTGCAGACCCAGAGCTCTGCCCACACGGTGGGGTTCTGCTGCCCCTCCTTAGGCTCCACCTGGAAAGCCACATGGTTCTTAGAGGTCTTTCGTTTCATTCTTTTCCTCCCTGAGTTATGAAAACCCCATAGGACAAAACAAAGAAAGCAAGGTTCTTCAGCTATAGTACCTTCCTGAGTTACCCCACATAGCTGTCGCCATTGTACTTATCTCTGGGTCCTCCTGGTAGCTAATTTAGATCAAGCCCACTGTTTGCTTTCTTGCTGTAGCCGTCAAGGATGATCTGCATCTGCCAGGGTTAGTGGCGCTGTCAGGAGAAGTGTCTACCCTTGCTATCTCATTTCTCATTTAGAAAACAAATCCTGGCAGCTGAGCACCTTGCGTTCTCTGAGCTGGGCTGGGCCTCAGACTCTCGG
The DNA here is from genome assembly GCA_004027025.1 of Myocastor coypus. Taxonomy (NCBI): domain Eukaryota; kingdom Metazoa; phylum Chordata; class Mammalia; order Rodentia; family Myocastoridae; genus Myocastor; species Myocastor coypus. Next base: position 3,153 of record PVJA010053076.1, read on the forward strand.
GTGTCCAGCAGCATTGCCCTTAAGACGGGGCTTCCCTGGAGGTAGCGAGGGCTGCTGCCGCACTGCATCCCAACTGTCAACTTTTTCTGCTTCAAATAATGCTAGCATCGTGGGCCTTGGTTGAGGCCCACCCGCCAGGCCCTGTGTATTTGCAAAATTCTGGCTTTGTCTTTTCATATCTGACTTTCTCTCTGGTCGCCGCACACCAAGAGCTGAAATTATGACAGTGCCCTCCCTCCCAGCCTCCATCATTCTAGTCTCCCCAGATCTGGCTTGTTGTCTGCTTTATTTGTCCAGTGGCCCATTCATGACAAACATGAGACAGACTGAAAGCTTCAGGCAGTGCGCTTACCACTGGTTCCTGCCCATCACACTGGGAGCTCAGGCCAGACTGGCACTGGCCCACCCAGCTCACGCTGCGACTCTTCCGGGCCCCGTGAAGGTGCTGTGCTATTCCCGGCCACCGTGTCTTGGTAGGGTCTCCTCCCTGGGCTCCTTGACTTAGCAAAGTTCTGCCTGCGTCCAGTGAGCAACTCCAGAAAGCCTCGCTAAATCTTACTGTTGCTTTAAAGCAAATGAGAACCCTCAGCTCAGCCCAGCGCCCTCTTCACCTCTTCCCTTTGGAGCTAGGTAGTGAGTCCTCTCTCCAGCCCTTGGTGGACAGGTCCACACTAAATGCCACGACCCTGAAGTCTTCTGCCTGCCTTGTGCCTCCTGTCTCTGTGCCTACCGAGGCGCAGGTGGTCTTAAGTCCTGTTGGTGAGGAGCTTTCCCGCATAGCTCATGGCCCATCCGTGCAGCGCTCTTACCGCCAATCTTCTTGGAATGCTTCACCCTCGTTCAGGATTAGGGCTTTGTCTTCTATGTCTTGTGAAACCTTTCCTTATTTAGTACTTTTTCCCCCTACTTTTCAGTCAACAGTAGAGGTTATCTGTAGCTGTTGCCTCTGGACCTAAGGTACATTGAGTCCTTAAATATGAATTCCAGTTGGTAGACAGGTCCATACGATCTTATGGCGAAGTTTTTGCGTCATTTGCCTCACGTCCTGAGCAAGCTCGCCAAGGCACTGCTTTGTGTGCGGCATCTAATTTGTTCGCTTTAACACATGTCCAGGAAAGTTTAAAAGTTCGTTCTATAATTCAAAATGAGCCCACGTTAAAAGAAGGTATATGGCTTGACAATTTATTTGAATGTGCCGTTTTCTGTAGACACATGTTCTGTGGACGGTGTGCAGCTACAGAAAGTCCATTTACAATAACTAATTGTTCTATTATTATTTACAACATCAGAGAAGCTGCGTTATTTTTTACTAGCCAGACGCAATGTACTGAGATATACCATGCTGCTTGTTTCGGGTCTTATTAACTTGTTCCTTCTGGTTTTATTTCGTTTTCTAGGAGGAGTGTCAGAACTACATCCGGGTGCTACTGGTGGGCGGCGACCGGTTATTTACCTGTGGGACCAATGCTTTCACACCCGTGTGCACCAACCGCTCGGTATGGCTTCGCCTTGATCCTCAGAAGACCTTAGCATAAGGAAAAGCCAAGCATTCTATTAAAACCCTGCATGTCAGGGAGTTGCTCCTTAACTTAAAACAATTGTTATAACATTGAATGAATATTTGATTTATTAATTTCTAATCACTTATATAAGGATCTGGAAATAGCTATGGCTTGCATAATTAAACAAATATTTCTGAACTCTTCCAATCAGCACTTTCCCTAGACAGCCCGACCATTCATCATAAATGCACTATATTTGCAGACTGTGCTGTAAGATAGAGTTACTATTAAGTTTTTTTTTTTTTTTTTTAAATGTATTTGGTACAGGGTCTCACTGTGCAACTCAGACTCCTAGTGATCCTCCTGTTTTCAGCCTCCCCAGAGCTGGATTAGAGGGCTGCACCAACATACCTGGTCTTGGTGGCTGGCTCAGCATGTCCAGGGGATGGGGCTGGCACAGCTTGTGGTGTGCAGGATTAAATCCCAGTGCCTGCACTTCTCCAAGCAAGCACATAGTCCACTGAGCTATCTTGCCTGCCTCTCTTAAGTGTAACGGTAGCATGAAATCCTAGTCCAGTGAGAGAAAGTGTAACCTACATGTTGGAGGGCAAGCATGTCAAAGAAGATACCAGAAGAGCTGTAGCACAAGTAAAGCGGAGCTATAGCGGGTCAGAGCTTTTAGCACACATCCTGTTGCAGTAGTATGCCAGGGTCATCAGGCTCTTGTCTAATCTTCCCGACTCAGGATATTAATTTGACCTTCTTTGAGGAATAAAATGAGCAAATCCCATTATGTTAATTTCCTAGTAGTACTACTTGGCTCATAGCCTTAATTTATCATCTCCTATTACTACTCATTGTTTTCAAGTTAGTGGTCAGCTACGGGAAATAAGGGCAGGAAGGAAGAGGAGGAGGAGGTACGCTCTTCTGCTCTCCGGAGTTCACACTCTGCTCTTACCCTGACACCGGCGCAGACGCTCAGCCCTGAGCACCCCCTCTTGAGGGCCCTGATCTTTAGGATCCTACTTTCATGGAAGAAAAATTTGAGGCTTGAGGAGTTGAGGTCACACCCCTGGTATCTGTATCCAACAACAAAGTGAGCAGAGGGTCTACGTCCAACCAGGATTCACTCGCTGCAGGATGGACATGTTAGAAACCAGATTGGTGCATGTCAAGACCCTCCAGGGCTTTCCTCAATGGATGAATGGCTGCAAACACCGAATGCAGGAAGGTGCATTCCTACAAGACGGCCGCAGGCCACTCAGTGGCCCTGCGGTCACACCCAGTGGGCAGCTCATGGGCTATGATGCCTAGGTATTTGTTGCTGGTAATCAAACTGCCATGCTTGTTAAAGAGAAGCAAGACCTTCATTTTCTAAATAAATCCAATGTAACTGGCTCAACTCTAATCATTAGAAGAGCATTGCTTGGCTGTTTTATGTTAGGTGGCTCTCGCAAGTCTGAAATTTAAAAAGCATGTGTGCATATATACACAGCCAGTGTACACTGCAGTGCTTCTGAGTACGTACACGGCCTCACCTGTGGGCTCAGCATTTAAAGCTAGTCATAATCTTCTGACTCACTTGTATTGATAAAGTTGTATAGTAATTTTATTGTAGGGCTGGGGAGATAGCCCCGTAGTCTAAGTGTCTGCCTGTTGAGTACAAGGAACTGAATTCTGTCCCCGGTATCACATGCTGTGCTGGCCCTGAACCCCGAGATAGGGCGTGGTGGCAAATGCCTGTAATCCCAACACTGGGGAGGCTGAGACGGGAACGTCACTATGAGTCTGAGCTATGTAGCAAGATCCTGTAACAAATAAGTAAACAAATAAATAAATAAATAAATTTTTGAAATTTAAAATATTATTATAAGTTACGTATCTACAAATATTGAACATAGGTTCTTTGCTAAAGTGCAAAAAGAGGCAATACTCATACATTATAAACCAAAGCCATATCAAGAGTAAGTTGAGCTTTTGCAAGTATTTAATAGGATGAGATTTATGAAGTCTTCAGGGGTGGGTCCAGACAGAGTAATTGATGGGTTTTCTAACCAAGACCACAGCGGGCTGCTTTCATGAAGTCAGAGTGCAAAACGTTGTCGTCTCTTGCGTGCCCCAGAGAGCTTATGGCCCACACCCATCTTGCCACCATGGAGGACGCAATCCCTTGGTGTCTTTGGCTGGCTTCTCAGGGGATCATTCATTTCTCACTTCTCTTCACTCCCAGCTGAGTAACCTGACTGAGGTCCATGACCAGATCAGTGGCATGGCGCGCTGTCCCTACAGCCCCCAGCACAACTCCACGGCCCTGCTCACGGCCAGTGGGGAGCTCTATGCCGCGACCGCCATGGACTTCCCGGGGCGAGATCCCGCCATCTACCGAAGCCTGGGAGCTCTACCTCCACTCCGCACTGCCCAGTACAACTCCAAGTGGCTCAATGGTAAGCAGGGCAGCCATACCCAGTGTCGTGGCTCTTGGGTTCTAGAGACACTGGACATTGTGCACGGATGTACAGAATGGTCATGCATGAGGAAAGAAAACAAGATCGGCATTTCCTAAACATAAACAAACAAACATCACTGGTTGGGTTGTAATGGTTGGAAGAGTGGTGCACAGCTGTGTAGGGTTAGCGTGTGAGCTTCCCGGTACCGTGCACAGCCACAGGGCTGCTTTTGATATGAACGTTCATTGACATCATGGTGGTTTTTCCCTGTGTTTGAGTGAAATCGAGAAATTTGACATTGGGTCATAGGCATGTGGGGACTCCCTGGCGTTCCTTCACTTCTCTATTGTAAATTTTGAAACAGATTCCTAGCATTTCATGCCATTTTGAGACAGTATGTAAAAGAATGCACCCAGCTACAGGTCATTCTGCATACTATGGCAATCAGAAGCTTTACCACTCACACCCAGAGGTGTGCGAAGGTGACTTCAGAACTGAGTAGCTCTGTGCCGGGTCTATGAATCCACATCTTGTCACTTTAGTTTGTGCCATCCATAACCTCTCGGGCTGGACCTTAGAGGGCTTGATGTGCTCAGCACAGATAAGAGAATCACTGCTGGGGTCCCACACATTGCAGCATCCCCTGACAAAGGTGGCACACTGCTGGTGTCCCTTACTTAAGAAATGGCATCTAATGGGAGCAGTGCAGTTGCTGCTTTGTTTGGGACATAGTCTGAGCTCCCCATATGGAAGCAGATGATGTTCTTTAATTCTGGGCCAGAAACTCGTCCCTGCTCTTGAGGAAATGAGACAAGGCTACCAGCCTTCCGCATCGAGGTCGTCTGTGTGCAAAGCCTCATGCGTGCCGGCTGACACCCAGCCCTCTGGGTGTGTGTCCCCATGAGTGTGCATGATTGGTCACTCACACAAAGGCCTCACAAAAGCAATGTCATTGCTTTCTCTCATCCAGTGCCCCAGCATTTATTTGCAAGCTTGCATAAGGATACAGTCTTTTGTTTGCCATTATAATATTTATTGACTGGGTGTTCCAAGACCTGTAAGGATTTCTAGGCTCAGTACAAGTTCACTAAGGCAGCCAGAGGGTCTCCAGTGCAGTGATACTGCTGTGGGGGTGCTTGCTACTGGAGAAGCACTGTCCACGTCACGTGTTGAAGCATGGTTCGCATGAGCCCTGACCTGCAGTGGTAAGAAGCGGGTAACACTGGCTCTTAAAAACCAAAAAGTTCCTGCCACACCAGCCTCACCCCCAGGGTGTGCTGAGAGGGCAGCTGAGTCTGAGTGTGGTGGTATGCACCTGTAATCCCAACGCTTGGGAGGCTGTAAACAGGTGGATCACTGTGAGTCTGATCTAGTAGAGAGACCCTGAACATCCTGTAGACTCTTTAGGAAGATAGAAAGAAAGAAAGAAAGAAAGAAAGAAAGAAAGAAAGAAAGAAAGAAAGAAAGAAAGAAAGAAAGGGAGCTATTTGCTTTGACTTATTATGCATATTTATGTTTATGTGTACATGTGTATATATGCAAATATGTATATATATAGTATACATACACACATATGTATGTGTATATATGACTTGTGTTTTGCCAAACAGTATAACCAGCCAAAGCATCACTGTATGCTTTTTCTTTCTTTCTTTTTTTTTTTTTTTTTTGAGGAAACGGGGTTCAAACTCACAACCTTGCACATCCCAGGCAGGCACTTGTGCCATGGAGCTATCTCCCCAGCATCACAGTATGCTTTTCAGAGACTCCACTGTAGGAAACAGAGTATCCTCTTCAGAAGGAGGCAGAGTGATACCTTTCCTCAAGAGAAGCCTGAACTCTGTCCCAGAGGCATAGACGAGGATTCCTCCCAGTAGTGTCGCTGTTGCTGAGTTGATTTGAGCTGAACTCACGGACACTGTGGAGCATCCCCTTTGGGCTACAAAGCTTCAGCCTGTGTGTCTTGAAGTTGTATTCATTTTTAACCTTCCCTGGCTAGACAAACTTTCCAACTGGGGGAAGAAGGGCCTCAGCCCCACTACCTGCTAAAATCTTTGCAATTGGAATTTCCAAAAACAGACAAAATCGTGAGCCCAATCTCTCTGTCTTTCTCTGTCTCTGTCTCTCCCTCCCTTTCTCTCTCTCTCTCTGTTTTACAAAACTGGTATCTTAAGAATGTCTTATAACATAGTCCAAGCCATGAAAGGAGTTTTACGGTTCTTTTGTTAGGTAGCACCCAGGCCCACAGGCAGGTCCAGTGGGTGGCGAGACTCTGGAAGCTCACTGGTGGGATCTTTTCCATTTCGGGGCCAGGTGGTGCCCATGAGTAAGGGAATCGCCAACCCGCTGCTTAGCTTGGGTGTGGCGATCCTAATGCTGGCACTCTTCTTCCCACTGCGTGATATGGTTCATATGTGACACTTGATGAACTGCAAAATTGAAAGTAACGTCGAGGTAAGTGGGGTGGACCCGCACTCCAGTCTTGGTGCCAGCACGGCCTGTGTTATCTGAACAATGTGTATTTCTCAGAAGAGCATGCCCACCCTGGCCCTCTCTGGCCTGCACTGGCAATATCTTCACACCTGGGGCGGAGTGGGGGAGACCTAGAAGGGCATCTCAACCCTCTCACCCCTGTCTGTTGAGGCATCTTCTTCTCTTGCTGAAACCTGTGACGCCATCTCCTGTGCTGCCTGCCATCCCCTGTTCTTCTCTAACTGCTCCTCCATCCAGGATCAGTTGTGACCTCCGTGTGCTTAAACGTTTGCGGCACACATCTCAACTCCAACAAGCCTTAGCATTCAGTTCCTCACAGTCCGTGCACCTGCGCAGTTCAGACAGCTCCTTTTCTCACTTCCCGGGTGGACTGCACTCCAGTGGCCTGGCTTACACCTGAATCCTTTTTCCCTGTCCTTTATTCTGCACTGAAGCACAGCCCGAGACCTTCTCTGTGCTATTCTCCATGGGAGAACCAGGAGGGAGCCAAATTTGTAAGCCATGTCCCTTCCATTTTAGTCCTCGTCCATGCTGTCCCTCTGTTTGGAGGTTAGAATCTCCCCTCCGCTGGCCCTTTCTGGTGCTGGGCAGCTTGCTTCGCCACCTCTTGGCTGTATGTCCTTTTGCGTTTGCCATTTGTCCATCAGTCAGTCAAGCTCCTCTGCAGTGCCTTCTCACGAGCCAGATCCTCTCCCACTCTGGCGCATTTTCCAGGTTGTCCCTTCCCCAGATTCTTCTTCTTTTCCAGCTTGTGTCCAACCCTTCTTGCAGTCTACACTGCGGGAGAGGAGCTCGCCCGCTGGCTTTCCACCACCTTCCAACGTCCTTTCCAACATGCTCTTTGCAACACTGACTGTATCTGGAAAACTCGTTCTACACCAAATGTGACCATTTACCCTTATGTTCTGGCTTTGCTGGATTAAGAAACAATTAATTAATAAGTAAAGCACACTTCCGAGCATGTGTGCAGAGGTCGTGGTCATGGTTCTATCAATCCGGGTTTTATTAGATGAACAGATACAACACAAGATGAGATGTGCAGCTGTATAAGACATTAGAACATCGGCTTATGACAGTGAGCCAGAGTCAGAAGAGGAAGCGTGCAGAGACATCTACACACTGGAGACTGGAGGATTCAGTCCTAGGCCTGGAGCTCACTGCTGTGTTCCATGGAAGCCTGTGTCGGGAGGCCGATGGGTCTGTGACGCAAGGCTGATGAGTCTATACCAGGAGGCTGAGGTGTCCAGGGCAGAGACCAGTGCGTCTGTGCTAGAAGCCAAGAGACAACAGCCAAGCTGACTACTAGGAACGGAGCTCCTCCAACAACACGTGATTCTCCGTCCTTCCTTAATTCCCTTTCACATCTCTGAAGTGAGGAGTCACCCTAGGGTGGGGACCCCACGCTGAGCCAATTCAGTTACACCTTTAACTTCTCAAGTTGACCCAATGTACCAACCACTATCATGGTGGCATTATTGAGATCAGACCTCGCATGCTATTTGTGGCCCTGTGTTCCTTCCTTTCTACAGTGTTGTCCTGCACTAAGCAGCTTTGTTATGTTAGGTCCTTCTGCCACCATGCTTCTATTTTGGTGGCAGCTGACTACACACTAAGTCTCCTAAAGCCATGAGTTAGACCAACCATTATTTCCAATAAGCTGCGGATGTTGCCTGTTTGTTTCCAGCAGAGGGAAAGTGAACTAATATACAGCACTGCTATCAAGGAAGTGGGCTCACTTGTGTGTTTTTATTAGACCACTGGTTTAGAAGCATTTGGAATAAGTCTATAGGAAGAGGTGGGAAATGTGTGGGGGTGGGGCTTCGAGAAACACCAGCACACTGTGAGCAGACCCTGACAGAGGACTCTGTTGCAACGATCGGAATGCTGCAAGCAGTGCAGACAGTAAAACCGGGCTCAGGTGGCTCCAGGTGGGAGCAAGGACTATGCCGAAAATTGTGCTAGTGTCCCTGTGCATTCCACTCCGGCAAAACAAACCGACAAAGTTGTATTTATTTTGCCCCTGTCCTCAGATTATGTGAGAGACTGAGATTAAGGGCAGGGAACTGATTGGTCTAGCAGAACTTTCGAGGCAGTTCAGGCTGTAGTATGGGTGCTGCTGCTTCCAGCCAGATTTATAGTGAGACCAGGGACAAAAAAGCCTAGCAGAAACTTTTGAGAAATTTACACTTTGGGCCAAAATCCATAGGTAAAATTGAAGCTAAACAAGATGTGAAAATAGAAAAAGCAAGGATTTTGTACAGGCAGAAAAAGAAATATGTTCTCTCTTTCCTCTTCCTCTTCCTCTTCCTCTTCCTCTTCCTCTTCCTCTTCCTCTTCTTCTCCCTCTCCCTCTCCCTCTCCTTCTCCCTCTCCTTCTCCTTCTCCTTCTCCTTCTCCTTTTCCTTCCCCTTCCCCTTCCCCTTCTCCTTCTCCTTCTTCTTCTCCTCCTCCTCCTCTTTCTCCTTCTCCTTCTCCTCCTCCTCCTTGTCCTCTTCCTCCTTCTCCCTCTCCTCCTCCTCCTCCTTCTCCTTCTC
>PVJA010053077.1:0-12114 GCA_004027025.1 Myocastor coypus
CCTGCTCTGCCATGGACTCTTTCTCCTCTGGGATGAACCATCTGCCATTTCATTCTTCCTTATAGCCTGCAGACCTTGAACTGAAGCCTTTACAACCTGTGAGGTATTTCCTCTTTTAACTTCTGGTTGTCAGGTATTCTGTCCCAGCAATGAGAAAAGTAACCAAGACACCATTCTTATTCATTTCTATGGGACAATGATACAACAATGCCGGGTATATAGTAGCTCTTCTACAGTATTAGTAGAGTAAATGAATGAAAAATGTGGACATGAAGATTTTGTATGATAAAGAATGATAAACTAGAGTTCATATATAAGTAAATGTGTCTTGAACATATACTCATAAGTGAAAAATATTAAAAAAATAAAAAAAATAAAAATAAAAAAATAAAAAATAAAAAAAGAAACCTCAGCTTTAGTGAATAAAAGAAAAAGTGTTAAGGATCTTACAAATTCATAGAAGAGACTATTACAAAAGTAGAAAACAAGGGGCTGAAGAGATAGCTCCATGGCACAAGTACCTGCCTGGCAAGTGCAAGATGGTGAGTTTGAACCTCAGTCCCACCAAAAAAAAAAAAAAAAAAAAAAAAAATAGTGGAAAACTAGACAGGTGTGGTGACACACAACTGTAATCACAGCATGCAAGAGGCTGAGGCAGGATTTTTAATTTTTAATTTTTTTTTGTTTGTTTGTTTCAGAACTTTGGTTTATTTATTTTTATGGTCGGCTCAGCCTGCCCTGAGAGCAGGGCTGGCGCAGCATGTGGTGCAGGGTATCAAACCGCGGTCCCTGCAGCCACCTAAGCTTTCCTAAGCAGGTGCTTTAGACCACTGAGCCATCATGCCGGGCCCCTGAGGCAGGATTGTTGGTGCAGGTTTGAGACTATCCTGGGCTACAAGACCAGCCTGAACTGCATAGTGAGACCCTGTCTTAAAAAGGAAAAAGAGAAAGGCTAGCAAGATAGCTCAGCCGACCAAGTGCCTCCAGGCACCACATGCTAGGCCCACAACCACTGAGACAAGGTGTGGTGGTGCGCTACTATAATCCCAGTGCTGAGGAGGCTGAAAAGGAGGATCACTACAAGTCTGAGCTGCATAGTGAGACCAAGCAAGTGAGACCAAGCACGAAATACGAGAGAGAGAGAGAGAGAGAGAGAGAGAGAGAGAGAGAGAGAGAGAGAGAGAGAGAGAGAGAGAGAGAGAGTTATTGGAATTATTGCCAAGAGTGGCATGTACATGCTATCCTAACATTTCAAAGGCTGAAGCAAGATTGCTGAGAGTTCAAGACCAGCCTAGGGTACATACGGAGACCCTGTCTCAGAAGTTTAAAAAGGAAGTGAAAGGAAAAACTGTAACAGGGGCCCGGGGGCATGGCTCAGTGGTCTAAAGCACCTGCTTGGGGAAGCTTGGGCGGCTTCAGGGACCACAGTTCGATCACCTGCACCACATGCTGCGCCAGCCCTGCCCTCAGGGCGGGCTGCGCTGGCCATAAAAATGAGTGAATAAACAAAGGTTCTGAAACAAGAATGAAACAAGAAAAATAAATTTAAAAAATAAACTAAAGCCGGGCGTGGTGGCTCACGCCTGTAATCCCAGCACTTGGGAGGCTGAGGCAGGAGGATCGTTGTGAGTTCGAGACCAGCCTGGGCTACAAAAGTGAGCTCAAAGCCAGCCTGAGCTGCACAGTGAGACCCTGTCTCAAAAAGACAAAAAAAAAACAAAAAAATAAATAAATAAATAAATAAACTAAAAAAGAAAACTATAACAGACTTTGGTAACAGCTTCCTATCTATACTTAAGAGGGACTCCAACTAGGGAAGTGCTCCCAATGTTACCTAGAAAGGGGGCAAAGAAGCCTTCTTGGAAGAGGTAAGAATCAGAGCCCTAGTCTAGCCAAGCAGGACAAGGCAGGGAACATGTTAGGAATTCATCACTTCTTTTGCTTGGTGGCTACTCTGTAACATAAGGCAAAGGCAAGTATGAACTGACTAATGTTGGAACATTTTCTTTTTGAGACAGGGTCTTGCTGTGCAGTTCAGGCTGGCCTTGAGCTCACTTTGTAGCACAAGCTGGTCTCTAACTCAGTGATCCTCCTGCCTCAGCCTCCCAAAAATGCCTGACATTTTTGATCTCTATTTTTTCCCAGATTTTTTTTTTTTTTTTTTTGAGACAGGGTCTCACTGTGCAGTTCAGGCTGGCTTTGAGCTCACTTTTGTAGCCTAGGCGACTCTCGAACTCACAGTGATCCTCCTGCCTCAGCCTCCCAAGTGCTCTCTATTTTTAAAGGCTCTTTGTTTTTCTTTCCTTTTTTTTTTTTTTTTTTGTTTAAAGGACTGGGGTTCAAACTCATAACCTTGCACTTGCCAGGCAGGCACTTATGCCACGGAGCTATCTGCCAGCCCCTAAAGGCTCATTTTTTTAGCCATATACAGAGCTCTTCCTGATCCTCTTCTTGGTCCCATAAATTTATGTTTATAACTGCATGGATAAATTATTGGAATCTTTTTTTTAATTTTTTTTTTTTCCTGTTTCAGAACTTTTGTTTATTCACTCATTTTTAGGGCTGGCTCAGCCCGCCCTGAGGGCAGGGCTGGCCGGGGTTCGAACCGCAGTCCCTGAAGCCGCCCAAGCTTTCCCAAGCAGGGGCTTTGGACCACTGAGCCATCCCGCCGGGCCCCAAAACCCAATAAATCTTTTAATGAATTCACTATGCAGCTCATGGTAGCAAAAAAAAAAAGCACTTCACTTTCTTTTTTTTTTTTGCAGGATTGGGGTTCAAACTCACGACCTTGCACTTGCCAGGGAGGCTCTTGTGCCACGGAGCTATCTCCACAGCTCTCCAAAAAAAGCATTTTAAAAAATTAAGAAATTTCAGCAAAAAGGAAAGGAAAAAAAGTAAGGAAGTTAGGTTGCATGGAAGAGGAGGAAGCAAGAAAGGTAGACTAATTATACCCCAGGCTGCAGGAAGTAATTTCAAGGTCTAGGAAAACAAAGCAAAAAACAAGCCAATACAAGCCGGGCGTGGTGGCTCACGCCTGTAATCCCAGCACTCGGGAGGCTGAGGCAGGAGGATTGGTGCGAGTTCGAGACCAGCCTGGGCTACAAAAGTGAGTGCAGGACCAGCCTCAACTGCATAGCAAGACCCTGTCTCAAAAAGACAAAAAAAAAAAAAAGCCAATACAATGAGACCAGACTTCACCTCACCACACCTGAGGGTAATCACAGCGACGACTATTACAGGACCTAACAGAATCATAATTAGACTCGGTTGGGTCACTAGGAAGGTTCTGGAACATTGATGCTATGCAGTTCCTATGTTGCTTCCTCAACCCTAAATCATTTCATCCATACATCAGCCCTATGAAACTGATTGTATAGCTGGGTAAATTGAGGCAAGGGGCCATGAAGCACACATAAGTGGTGACAAATTAGTACAGCGGGACACTATAACAGAACCACATGGGAAAAGACATTTTGGCTCCCAGAAAGTAACGAAGGACCAAACACAAGCTGGACACAAAAGCACTCAGCAGCTGGCTAGAACACCAGGGGAATAATGGGCGGGATGATCTCTCAAGCTGACCACAAGATCTTTTCCATCCCTCTGGAGTCACAGATGACACAGCCACCGGGTCCCACCTCCAACAAGCAGCAGTGGGATCTTAAATAAGGAGGGGGGATCTATGAGAAGCACTTGATACCAGTTGCTGTCACCAAAGTGAGCAGCAATTTTGCATCTGGAGCAATAACTATCCCTTTGGAAGCCTATTCATAACCATGGGCTGTCACTAAAATTAGTGGTGCTGGTCATCACTGGCATGCACACTGCAAGGCTGATGGGTCCCTTCTACAATACTCCCTCATTGCAGTGAAGGGCCTTTCAACTGCCAAGTATACCACTGGACCCAGACTTGGTCCTCAAACTTCAATAATCCTGTGACTGTTTCACAAAAGGCTCACAGTGAATGCAAACTGTGACCTCCTCCCCAGTGTGTGCATATCTCCCATTACCACAGAGCCTAGAAACACTCAGATCCCAGCCAGGCTCCATGCTAAAAAAGACAATCACACACATGGCCTCTCTACCACCACCAGCCACCAATCACATGCCTGCAGCACAAGTAGGCCAACACCACAGCACCACTCACCTGGACAGCTAGTCCCCCTCTTCTCTTGGGATTTTGAGACGGAGGCTGCTTATTTTGCTTCATCTTGTTCTGGCACTTGCTACAGAACTATATACAAGATGGCTTAATTGGGCGGCCGTGGTCCCTTGGGTCCCAACACCTCAGGGGAGGAGTTTAGGGGTAGCCTCCTGCTAATTGGCTCATCGCACCATGACAACTAGACTAGTCTAGCCTGTGCTAACTTCCAAGTAACATACTTTGTTTCCCATCTCTCATTCCTAAAGCTGCTCACCTCACATGCTTTACAACTGCACTTCTCAGCCTTTTGACAAAGATTAAATGTGGTCTCTATTCTTATAGTTTAAGAGCCAATACATTCTTTAGCCCAGAAAATGCGGATGTGTAGAGAAGATGGAATAGAAATTTAAGCTTGTTCCACCCTCACCATGCATCAGCCTGGTATCAGAGTGCCTCCAAGACTGGTTAGTGTGGCTCACTGCAAAAATACAAAAAACTTACATAACTATCAAAGATATCAATGATTATAATCCATGTCATAAATCAAGAAATCCTTTTATGGAAGGAATTTTATGTGCTAAATCAAGAAACAAGGGGCAGGCATAATGGCACACACCTGTAATAGCAGCTCTCAGTAGGGTTAAGGCAAGAGAACCTAGGAGCTCAAGACTCAAACCCTGCAAGATTCAGTGAATGGCAGGATTTCAGTCTGAGGGATCAGTTGAAAGCTCTCACTGCTAAAGTCTCCCAATAGCTTACTCGCTGAAGGAGGCTGTCCTGCAAAATGACCACTGGACAGCTATGGAGTAAGTAGCAGCAGAACACCTCGGAAGCATGTGAGACTTGACCCCAGCATTTTCATGTAACAAATAAGGTCCATGGGTTTCCCCAACATTTAAGCTTTAAATGAAGACTTAGTAAAGATTTCATCATGTGGGGCCCGGCAGGATGGCTCACTGGTCTAAAGTGCCTGCAGACGGCTGCAGAGACCGCAGTTCAATACCCGGCACCACATGCTGCACCAGCCCTGCCCTCAGGGCAGGCTGAGCCGGCCATAAAAATAAATAAATGAATGAACAAACAAACAAACAAAAGTTCTGAAACAGGAAAAAAAAATTAAAAAAAAAAAAAGATTTCATCATATGGTCCTTAAAACCTGAAGCATCAAATTCCTAAAGCTCACCCTACATGTTCTAGAAGAAAAATTGGAAGTGGTTCATCACAATCAGAAGCTTCACAGGGGATGCTGTTTCACTGATTTTGCTAGAACCTAGAGCCACCAGGGTAACTAATGCACTACGCTTAAATGGGTCACCACCAATAATTACCATTACACTGCTGTGACCCCCACCCATCCCACCCAACTGACCTGCACAAGAACAAAAGGGACACCACACTGTTATAGAGAAATACTGATTTTAATGAAACAAGAGTAAGGAAAACTAAGTATCCATTATTATTTGGCCTAACAATTAGCAAAAACTGTTGAAACAAGATACTATATTCTCCCCATACTTGTTGGGTCTCCACTTACCAAAAAAACTTTTAAGGAAAACATTAACATAAAAATAAGTCTGAGATTTTTAAAAACTGTATAAAAGCCCCACAAACTTGTCTAAGTTATTCCTTATTCTATGAAATAGCACCAGCAAGAGTAAAAAAGGTGTTAAAAACCATTACTACAGCATTTCTGAAATGCAGCTTGTCTTACCTCCCATCCCCTAAAAAATGTACTATAGAAAAAAGGATTTTAAAATCTCTGGGAAGAGGACCAAGGACCAAGCTTTCATGTCAGTTTCCCCACCATCTCTTAAGATGGCAAGGGAAATGTGAGAAACATGTTTCTGCCTCTGGCTGTCACAGCTTGTTGAAGACAGATGAGCAGCTAAGGTGTTAGGCTTCTTACAGTCCTGTGTCCACAGAGGGTTTGTCTTTTAGGAGGGGAAGGGACGGGCTCAGTTCTTGTCTAAACTCCTTCCTTCCTTCAGGCCCCTCACATAGGGAAGAGGGAGGTGAAGGGTGGAACTTATCCACCTAAAAAACATGGCAACTTGTATGACACAATTCTGCCACCCTTTCCTGAGTTGAGGAGAGTTCCGTTGCAGTAAAGGGGAGGTATTTTCTAGGGGTGGCTCTGCCTTTAGATTTGTGGGGAAAAGTAGACCTGAATGTGGCGACGATGACATCATCCCTGCTGAAATCATCATCAAGGAAAACACTAAAGGCAGGCACCAGCCCAGGCAGCAAGGTAGGGAAATATGCTGGGTAAAATTCAGGAAAGATGTATACATCATTTCCTCTTCCGCTAGCCCTAAAAATGACATTCTGGACCCTTAAAATGTCCCTTAACTATGTGTCTACAACTGAATCCTCCTGTAAACATGGAGTTGCAGACAACTCTAAAAAGTTTTGTAATAACTGTCTTGGATTATTTTGCAGCATTACCTGAGTCTTAAGAGAGCGGTCAGCACTGTAGTTTTGGTATCTTAGCTCTCATTTCTGGGTGCTGTACCCAGGAGAGGGGAGAAAAACATCTTACTACCTACTTCAAGTTTTAAAGTTTTAGGAGAAAAAAAATGAGCACCACGTCTGACTACTCTGAGCAGCCAGGTCTGAACTGTGCACGAGGAGCCAGCACCTTGGGCTCACCTGCCAGAGAGTCAGGTGTTTCTGCTCAAACTGAGCAAGAGAGAACTGAGGTACAGTGAAAACCCACACACTGAGCTGAGGGAGGGCAGAGCTGGGGGCAGCACCATCACAAGGTTTCTGTGGCCCAGCTCTGCCCCCAACCCCTGTGCCACAGGTCTGGGAAGAACTATTCACATGCAAAGTAGTCCTTCAAGGGAGCGAAGAGGTGTCTGATGACGGGCACACTCCAGGACCTCCCGAGCAGCTTCTGGCGGGCACCACGGCCCATGTTGGACACGTCCGTGTAGTGTACGGGAAAGCCGAAGATCCTGGGAGAGCACCGGGGTGAAAAGACAACGAGTCAGAAGTGCCCAGACCTCCCAAGAGCCAGAGGAATCCTCACGCTGGCCAGGTGGCTGCTGGCTACCCTCTGCTGTGACTTCTGTTTTACCCCACCCTCAGGCATGTCTGCCAGGCTCCTGAATGTGTCCTTCTCTGCCTTGCAGTAGACCCCAAGTTCTGTAGGGCATAAAGATCTCATCCATAAGGACACCTGCCTGCTGCATTCCCAGCACTAGCACTCGTAGCTTCCTGGCGCTTATTTAGTATGCTCAAGGGACTTTGACTGTACTGTGTGAAATAACCACGTGTTAAATACCAAGCAATACAGGAACAATGTACAGGTATCTTCTAAATACAATGAAAGTTAAGAATTTTCCTTTAAGGAACAAGGTTACTACTCACAAAAACAAACCAGAAATGTCGATCATCACCGACTCACAAAAGTTACAGTGAGTATTTGTAAGGATCCCCGCTTTGTGAACAGGCTTGACTAGGTCTGGCAGCAGGGTATAACACTGGATCCCGTGCGGGGCGTGGTGGCGCATGCCTGTAATCCCAGCACTTGGGAGGCTGAGGCAGGAGGGTCGGTGAGAGTTCAAGACCAGCCTGGGCTACAAAACTGAGCTCAAGGCCAGCCTGAACTGTACAGAGAGGCCCTGTCTCAAAAAGAAAAAAAAAAAAAAAAAAAAAAAAACACTGGATCCCAGCTTTACAGCATGATAATCACCAATGGGCCAGTGCCTAAGAAATGCAAGACCTACTTAGTGCCAGCTACCTGCATCACCCTCACATAGCTCCACTAAAACCTTTATGTATGTTTGGGTCTCAAATCCAGAAGAATCCACAGCATGGATTGGGCAAAGTTACTCTGCAGCCTTTGTAAAAAGAAATACTAATAGAAATCCCTAGTCCCACACACAAAAAAAGGAAATAAAAAGAAAACTAAAACTGAAATGTCTGGAAGGAAAGACTGGAATACAGTCAAACATGTAAAAAAGGAAAACTCATAGCTTGAAACTATGGTATACATAATGTATATGTTATATATTAACAGGAAATAATTATTTTATTTTATTTTTTAATTTTTTTATTTATTTATTTTTTTCTTGTTTCAGAACCTTTGTTTATTTACTCATTTTTTTGGCTGGCTCAGCCCACCCTGAGGGCAGGGCTGGTGCAGCATGTGGTGCCGGGGATCGAACCGCGGTCCCTGAAGCCGCCTAAACTTTCCTAAGCAGGCTCTTTAGACCACTGAGCCATCCCGCCGGGCCCCAGGAAATAATAACTTTAAAAAATAAGAAAAAATCTAGAAAAGTTGAAATCAGTCATGCTTCTTTAGATCTAAAAAGACAAAATCTGGTACTATAAAGAGCAAAGGGAGCATTAATAAAATCAGCTATAGAATGAGCAATATGGTAAAGAAATCCTGCAAGAGCAAGGGGCTTGTCTTCAGCGGATCCCTCCTACATACGGGGACTCAACCTGAGGGGACAGGCAGATGGAAGGTGATGCTGGTGGTGCTGTCTTGTGACCTTATTTTAGATTGCTCACCACACCACCACTCCCCATTTTTGTCATAAGCCAAGGGCTAAGTCAAAAAGTACTGTATTTATTCTCAGACCCACTCCCAGGGGCCTGTCAGGCTAACCATTAATTAAGGCAAGCAACTTAGAATTTAGCTGTGCTGCCACACTGGACCATATGTTCCTCCCCTTTCTGTCTCTGAACCATTTCCCTCTCCAAGTGCAGCCTTGCTCACCTCTCGAGCTCAGTGCACCATAAAACATCTTCTTTGCCATTCATGACAACAGGGAAAAGTTGGTTTTTCCCCTGTTTGATCGAGTTCGACTTGGTGGTTATTGTCTGTACTTTCTTTAACTGGAGAATAAAACGATATGGAGTGAGCACAGGAGGAATGGTTCCAGGTGAGGTCAAGACACAGAAGTACCCAGAGAGGTTGCAGGAGAAAAGGAGGCAGGCACAGCAGGGCTCGGGGAAGATGGGAAAAGGAGATTTGAGGAGAGAAGAATGTTTTGTGCTTCCCATAAATGCTCAGAGGTTTGTGGTAAGCACCAGTCTGAGAAGAGAATAAAATAGCCAAAAATGACCACGAGTAAGATCACAGGAACAAGACACAAGTTACATTACTCCAAGAGTAAAACAGAAAAACCACCCAGATACAGAGAATGGTCAACTGCAATTTGAACAAATGGATCTCTGCAATTCTGTGTTAACGTATTAACAATGACTGACACTTTCTTAATTTAAGTTAGTTATTCTGTTATTACTGGAAAGGTCAGCTGAATTCAGGGTCTATATGTCTGTTAACAATTAGCCTACTTAGTTGCACTTTCTCAATGTCTATCAAGAACGTCTCCTACTCTATGTGACAAAAGGGATAAACAATTATGTGGAGAAAAGGGGCCAGCACCAGGAGTCACGTGTGGAGTAGGATCAGCTGGATACCACACCAAGGTCACCGAGTGTGTTTCACAGAGAACAGCAATACAGGCCATTTGCAAGCACGTCTTACCTTTGCTGTCCTACTGTATTCCAAGCAGTCCTGCAGCTCGAGTTTATCATTCTTTGATGCTATCACAGGCCTAGGAACAGCCAAAAGCCATTACTCTGTAGAGAGACCTCGGCTAGGCACCTCCCAGGACAACTAGGGGGGATGATGCTGCTGCAAAGTGTGCCTTGGTAGAGGACAGGCTACATTTTATTCTCCCAGCTGGTGAGAAATCCCACCCCCAGGATTCACAGAGCAACCTTGCCATGTGCACAAGTCTGCACTCCATGCAGAAGAGGTCAAGCCCAATCTTGGGAGCAACTGCTACTTATCCTGAACTGTTGCTTTGGAGACATGGTCTCACTATGCAGTTCATACCAAACCTCAAACTTTCAGTCATCTTTCACCTCAGACTCCCAAGTGCAAAGATTATAGGTGTGCATTACCATACCTGGCTTTCTCCTAAGCTTTACTATTGGTCAAAACCATGTTGAAAGTGAGGAAGGAGAACACAGGACACTGGAGCAGGGACTCAGCAGAACCACCTGGGGTCGGCCTATGGGGTGCCTGGGCTAAGTGGCCTTGAGCAAATCACAACATCTCCTTGACAGTGAGGTTTATTTGGGGGTTTCTTGGGGATAGAACTCAGGGCTTTCTATGTGCAAGGCCAGTGCTTGATTTTAATGAGAAGCATTAAGCAAATCTTTGTTAGTTTATCTGATACTATTAACATGTTCCAACCCTATGATTAGTGGCGAGGGAAGAAGGCCCAAGAGGCTTGTCAGTGGGCCCTACCCTCCTTAAAGTCATCAGGGACTCACAAAAAGGCCCATTAGACCTCTAACTTTTTCTCTAGCCAGGCACCATGGCACCCACCTATAATCTCAGTACTTAGGAGGTTGAGGCAGGAAGATCACTGATACCTGAGGCTAGAATTTAAGGTCAGCCTGAACTGTACAGTGAGACACCATCCCCAACTAAAAAAAAAAAAAAAACTTGTACCTCTAGAAACCTGTTTTCAAATGCAAAGAGGAAAACACAGCCAAGATCAAGATAGAACCAAAAGGTTTTGTGCTGTTCCAGAGACGAGGCGAGGCAAGATGTCTACAGAGTTAATGAGTACTACAGTAACCCTTATGAAAAGCTCAAGGTCAAAAGGACCTCAGACTTGACAATGGAAAATACCCACAAAGAGATTCAAAAAGGAAAAAAAGGGCCCGGTGGGATGGCTCAGTGGTCTAAAGCCCCTGCTTAGGGAAGCTTGGGCGGCTTCAGGGACCACGGTTCAATCCCCGGCACCACACGCTGCACCAGCCCTGCCTTGGGGCGGGCTGAGCCGGCCATAAAAATGAGTGAATAAACAAACAAAAAAAAAAAGGTTCTGAAACAAGAATAAAAATAATAAATAAAAACAAAAAGGGAAAAAAAATTGTATCTTTCTCTGAACTCAACTTCCTTATCCTTGCCACCCAGGTTTCTAATAGCCAAATTGTCCTGCATGGACAGGAGGGAACCGAGAGACCATGGGAAAAAGGACTCCGCTCAGCCCAGCCTTCTGTAGATTTGAGGAATTAAAATCTACACAGGGAGGTAAGGGAGATAGCACAGGGGCACAACCACTTGCCAGGCAAGTGCAAGGTCCTGAGATTGATCCCTGGTTCCGCAGGAAAAAAAAAAAAAACTACTACACAGGGCCAGGAATGTAGCTCATAGCATAGCACCTGCCAGGTTAAGTGTGAGGTCATGAGCTCAATTCCTAGTACCCAAAACAAAAGCCACAAACTGTACAAACTAATCAGACGTGATGGTGCACACCTGTAATTGCTGTGCTATGTATGGGAGGTTGAAGCAGAAAGATTTCAAGTTGAAACCCCACCTGGTCAATTTAGCAAGCTAACAAGACCCTGGTTTCAAGCCCCACTACAAAAGAAAAATAGTGCCTGCATAAACCAGATTGTTCAGGTTTCATCCCTAGCAATGCTCATCATAGCTATCCCCTAACCCACAAGACTCAACTGCCCTTTCTGTTGCACCATCTAACACATAAACAGAAGCTGGAAATCCTAACCTTAAAGTGTTTCCCCTGTGAACCTTTCTGACACCCCCACAAGACTTCCATTCCGCATGCAAGGCCCAGACACACTCCCATTCCTGTCCTCTCAATTGATGAGCACTCCTGAGGCAAGCATCGAAAATCAGTCACTGTTGCTCCTCTTCCTTTGGGGCACACAACCATCTAAGCTGTTGTACTGACAGTCTTCCACACCCAGAAATTAGCAGAAAGCTAAGAGTTCATCCGAGCAGCTTAAAAAGCCTATCCTTTTCCAACTTGTGTGAGCCAAGGGGTGTACATTTACGTTCCCCACCTGGAGTTCCTGGCCCTTTTTTCTTCAACGAAGACTATTGTAGACATGTCCCGCCAGACCAAATTTCCCTCGCTTCCCTTCTGCCTGGAATTGCCTATTTCTTCTTCTTTTTTTTTTTTTTTTTA
>PVJA010053078.1:0-12128 GCA_004027025.1 Myocastor coypus
GCCAGGCACACAGTGTATTCCTCAGTCAGCTACCAACATGCTGGCCAAAGCCCTAGAGCCATACATGTAAGTGTGACTTCACTATGCAGGCTAGTACACAACTGCAGGTTTCAGAAGGCGCATGGGAGACTTCCTCCATCAGGTAATGGCTGCATGTATGCAGGTGTTGAAATATAAGTGTAGACAAATGTTATCATTTGTATAGAAAAAAGTACCTTCACTGACTAATGCTCAACACATTATCTGACTCTGAGGAATGGGCACGTCACCTGCTGTCAGCATGCTTCTTCTGGTATGGTTTTGATCCATTCATGTACATACCCAGTAAAGAGACATGGTTTTGGCAGGACCCTGAGGACTGAGTGGGTCACTGTGCTCACTGGACCACCAGGCAGGATACCTGCCATTCTCCCACTTTGCCTGTTTCCTTGCCTGGCTTCCTCTAGATCATTGTGCTAGTTATTCCTAATTATGAACATAAAGCTGAGGCTAATTCGAGAATGCCTTCCCACTTTGTTTCCATTGTTCCTAATACAGTATGTAAGTAGTCAGACTGTTTGGTCCAAAACTATTTATACTGCACTTACTTCAGATATGTGTATGTGTATTCTCTCCAGCAAGTGGAAGACAGGGATCTTGCCTGCAGAGGGCACAGGTATTTTGTGCCTAGTTCATTTAAATGTTCCAGTACTGCTACTATAAACCCCAACCTTGTGTCTGACACCATGTTAATTGCTTTACATGTAGCATTTCACTCCTCACTACTATCTGAAAAAGGCTTGAAAATTATTCCCATTATCATAAGGAAAAGGAGGCTCAGAGAAGTTAATCTGCACAAGATCACAGAGCTAAGAATTGCCACAGAGTAGAGATTCAAATCCAAGCCTATCTCTTTGCTAAGCCTATTCTACTCTGCCTTTTAAGAACCTGGAGAAACTATTGCTGATTCTTTCCTAGTTATTGCCCCTGTGGATCTTCAAAGATTTCTCTATCAAAACATCAAGTAGTCTGAACTGAATTTTTATGATTTGCTTAGCTCAGTGTGAGATACTGGCAGTCAGGTGCAGACTAAAAGGGATGTACGCAGGTCTTATTCTTTTTTTGCCTTTTTGAGACTATACAGTTCAGGCTGGCCTTGAGCTAACTTTTGTAGCCCAGGCTGGTCTCGAACTCACACAGATCCTCCTGCCTTAGCCTCCCAAGTGCTGGGATTACAGGCGTGAGCCACCACGTAATCAGACCACTACATCAATCTAAGCAGTGATAAGTGAAGGGTACCAACACAGAAGGAACTGAGAGAATCCTGACGAGATGGTGCCTGGACTGAGGCCCAAAGGGTAGCGAAGTATTAAATGCAGAGGAGGGAGGAGCCTCTGCCATACCAGTGAGATAATGTGAGTAAAGGGAGAGAAAAAGGAGTATTTAGGATCTGTTGGACTCAAGGGACAGGCTTTGTTTGGGAATGTTTTAAGATAAAGGCATATGAACAGATAGGTGGGCACTGGGAGGCATGGCCCCCTGCTCTGGAGGCCCTCCTCTGGTGAAGAGACAAGGATCTGGGCACACTTACACTTTCTCCTGGCATTCCTGGAAAACCTGTGATTCCTGAGGAACCCTTCAAGCCAGGTAAACCCGGCAGCCCCATGGAGCCAGGGTAACCTGGCATCCCAATAAGACCTTTGATGGTGCTAGGAAAGCCAGGAGCTCCAGGCAGGCCTGGTGATCCTGGGAGGCCAGCCTCTCCTTTGTCACCTGGGAAAAAAGCATAAACACCTAGAAAAGACTCTATATAAGAGAATAGTTAATTGTCTAGTTGCACGTGCCTAGTCCACCAGCTAAGTGCAAGCTAGCGGATGGAGCAAGTTAGTGCATGGGAGCAGCGAGGCACCTTCAGCTTTTGGGGGCACTGTCAAGTCAAGCCTACTCCAGTGCTGGGCAAACAGTTCAGTGGTCTAACAATACTATATAGCATAGTTTTCCAGAGTTGCCACAAGCTGTGGTTCAGAATATCGATTCAATTGCAGCAATGGCTAATGTCAGTCTCGTAAGTCTGGGGACCTATAAGTTCAGTCTTTTTTGGCCCATTGTGGCCACCCACACTACTGCTGTATGCGACCTTTTCTCAGACAGGATGTGAAGTTTGATTGTATAACCTTTCATGGGCATCCCCTGCTTCATCACCTCTAGGTCCAGGAAATCCATTTGATCCAGCTGATCCCTGAGAGCCTTTGTCTCCTTTGATCCATAGACTCAGCATTGGAGGTTGTGGACTGGGAACTCCAACTGGCCCTCGATCGCCTCTGTCTCCTGCAATGACAGAGAGTAGGTTATCAATGGATCAATGTGTGTGTGTGTGTGTGTGTGTGTGTGTGTGTGTGTGTGCACGCGCATGTGTGTGTGTGAGAGAGAGAGAGAGAGTGAGAGAGAGATTATACACAGAGACAGTGAAAGGCTTAAGTTTTATATTGTTTCTTCTCCCTTCCATCTTTTTCCCTATCCCATTACCACAATTTTGCATTTCTGTGTATAAATTCTCTTCAAACCCAAAGTCCATTTGTCACTTTAGATCTTACCCAAAACCATCCTATAAGGGAAATCTGGGAAGGTATTGAAAAGGCTTCTGTTATTGTTTTGATATCCATGTCCCCTGTATTGATCCTTATTCCATGGTACATCAGAAGGTGGTGAAGACTGAGAAGTTAGGCTTACTGGAAGGAAGTTACTTTAGCTTTGAAAGGTAACTGCGGCATTCTAGTGCAATCTTCTGCTTTCCTTTTGCTTTCTTGAGCACCATGAGGTGAGCAACATGCTCTACAACATGCTTCTTTGCATGCTGCACCACCATGCCACAGGCCTACAGGCAATAGGGCCAAGCAAGTGTTGATTGAAATCTCAAAAAATTAACCCAAAATAAAACTTTCCTCCTTACAAATTGGTTGTCTCATTTTTTTAGTAGTAACAAAAAACTAACAGAAAATTAGTACAGAGAATGAGGATATTGCTGTGACTATATCTGAGACAATGTGGGAAAAATCCCTTTGCTTCTTTGACCTATGGGTAGAATTTGGAAAAGTGATAAAGAGTGGGACAGAGAGAATCTAGAAAGCTGCATCTAGCAGGCAATTCTCATAGGAGTTCAGAGGCCGAGAATGCTGACATAAATGTAGGCAGTAAAGGCTATGCTGATGAGATTTCAAGCAGGAATGATTACTTTATTAGGAATTGGACTTCCTTATATGATGGTGAAAAATGCTGGCATTATGTCCATACCCTGATATTTTGTGGGAAGCCAAGTTTAAAGTGCTCATCCAGCTGAGTGCTCACACAGTGGCATGGCTATTACTAGATGCTTCTAGCCAAATTTACCATGAGAATCAGAAGCAAAGAACAGAGCAGAAAATTTTGAAAAAAATTCACTTTTATCAGTAAAGAATAGGATTTAAAGATACGCCCAGAAAGGTGCACTTCTTGAACAAAATGGTGCTACTTAAAAAGAAGTTGACTACATTTCACTGAGACAACAGGAAAGGCACCTTGAGGGGATACAAAGAATTGATAAAACCCAATTCATCTCCTTCCATAGACTCAGAGGTATAAAAATATAAATATGATTTCAAAGATTTTTTGTTAAAAGAGACCATTGAGGAGAGCCCACACATGCCCTGTATGTACAGGGCACCTTTGGGAATTACTTTCCTGTATTCAGCTGTCCAGGTACTCAGAAGCTGCTGGAGCTGTGGTTAGAAAGGGCCCAGGTACAGCTCATTTTGGGTGGTAGCCCTTGGTATTATTCATATGATGCTGCTTTTGCAGGTATGCAGAATGTAAGAGCTATAGGGTCATTGAAGCTTGTAACAACAATTCAAAGGAATATTTGAGAGGCCAGCCAGCACAAGGTGAGGTATGGAAACTGTGAGGGTGAAATTGAACCTGCAGTAGAGGTCCGTCAAAGTTAGCACTGACAGGAATGTGAAAATCTACTAAGGAAAGCTTCAGGCAGTGAGTGGAGCCAGCCAAACCCAGGCCATTTGGGCAGCAGTCTATAGGAATGAGGCTCCCCAAGCCTGGGGGAGCTCACATTCTAGCACAGGGTGCCCACGGTGCTGGACATTGTGCTCCTTGATTTAATGCTTGTCCTACTGGGTTTCAGTCTTAGCTAGCTCTTAGCTCTTTCCTTTTTATGCCATTAGTCTTTCTTTTTACAATTTGAATATTTGTATTGTGCAATTGTATCTTGAAAATATGTAACTTGTACTTTCATTTTTGAAGAGGCTCACAGCTGAGAGTTTTGTGTATCTCACAAAAGACTTTGGATTTGGACTTTTGTTTAATTCTGGTAGAAAGGGGCTGGGGGATATCTCAGTAGAATAAGCGCTTGCCTGGCAAGTGCAAGACTGTGAGTTCAAACCCCAGCCCTGCAAGAAAAAAAATGCGGGTGGAGTTCATTCTTTGAAGACTTTAATGACTGTACTAAATATATTTTGCACTGTGAGACTGACATAGACCTTGTGAGACAGATTATTATGGATTGGATACAGTCCATGTATTGACAAAAGTCAATCCCTAGCCCATGAAACACTGGGAGGTAGTAGCGGCTTTGAGGTGAAGCCTAATGGGACTAAATCAGTTGAGTTGTGCCTTTGGATGTGATTGAGAGATGCTGTTCTCTTCTTTTTCTCCTTCCTTGGCTTCTCAGTTGCCATAAGGTGAGTAGCTCCCTCTACCATACACTGTCTATCATAATATGTTGGTACAAAGGCCACAGGGCCAAGGGACCACAGACTGAAACCTTTGAAACTATAAGCCAAAGTAAATCTTTCCTCTCTTTAAGCTGATTTTGTTGTTTGTTATAATAATGGGAAGGTGACTAGCATAAGCTCTAACATGTAGTCTGTTTTTTCTTTTTTCTTTTTGAGACAATGTCTTGTTATGTTGTTCAGCCTGGCCTTCAACTCACCACATAGCCTAGGCTTAATTCAGACTTACAGTAATATTCCTGCCTCAGCCTCCCAAGTGGTTGCACCACCACATTTAGCTAACATGTAATGTTAGCTAAGAATACATTGACTTTTTGTTTGAAATGACTTAATTAAGTAGTTTCACATCTTGCTGGCTAACATAGGATTGGTTAAAAACCACAGTAACCAATCAATAAGCAAATGTGCACATAAACAATGGCGGCAGCTCCAGAATTCCATTCTTCCACTCACCCTTTTCACCAGCACTTCCAGCTGGTCCAGAAGGTCCTAGTTTTCCGATTAACCCAGGAATTCCCTTTAATCCATTTCCACCAGGGAAACCAGGGGGGCCTTGTGTTCCTGGAAAACCTACTAGTCCAACAGAGCCTTTGTCACCTGTTAGTAACAGAATTTCCATTATTTTATCTGTTTTTATTTAAAGAAACAAACTGAATCTCAGAGAGGTAGAATTACTTGTCCAGTGTCACACAACTAAGACACTTTAGAGAAGGGCTTCAACTTTAGGTTTTTCGAACTGTAAAGTGTCAGTCACTACCAAGTCCTTAGTCATCACACATTGAATTGCTCTTCTGAACAGAGATGTGCCACTAAGCGACACAAAAGAAAGAAGTGGGCCCCTCCTATGATTCACTCTGGTAGAGCTCATGCATGACACAGAAAAACAACAAAACAAAACCCTATGACTAGGACGAAGGGGGATGGAGCTCTAGCCCAACTCTACTGCTAACCAGTTATGTTACCTTAGACCAGTCATTTTTCCTTACTTAAAACAGAGATACTACATGCCTAAACCACTGGTGAATTTCAGGCTTCATGACCAATGTCATGCATATGAGCAAGGTCAATGTAGCCATTACTGCTTGGGCTTTCCTGGCCATGGCGTTCCACTCAGCAAGCAGGGTAGTTCACAAACCTTTGGTGAGAGACTCCTTTTAGTACTAGCTTTGTCTAACTAACTATCTTGTCATTCAAACTGGCCACTTTCTGGTAAAGAGAAGGGGCTGAACTGGACAGCTGGGACATTATTGTTTGGGATTCATCAGTCTGGTCACTTCACTGGCCTTACTGATGATTTTACTTACCCTTTGGACCTCGGAGGCCTGGCAACCCAGTAACCCCTAGCTGGCCTTGACTCCCCAAGAAGCCAGTTAGCCCAGAGGATCCAGGAAGACCTTTCATCCCGGGCAGACCTCTTTTTCTAGTTGATCCAGGGAGCCCCTTCTCGCCTTTTGGACCTTTTTTTCCAGGGTATCCTAAATTAGCACAACAGAGAACAGAGAGGACAGATGCTAAATGAAGTCCTAGCCATTTCTGTATGACTGCCTATTGCCACAGCATCAGGTTGGCTTGCTGGGTTTTGTAAATGGCATTTTAGCCATTAATGACATATGCAGTCTGCTAACAGGCAGAGTTCTTAGTTTGCTGAAGCATTAGCACCTACCCACAGAGTGCCATACCGAATGGCTATTACTTCCAGCATAGCACAGTAGCTGGAAGTAAAAGAAACACCTTTCTGATCAGAACTTCTCCCCTTATGACTGAGCATCATACTTTAGCTTCTAAATGGAGCTCTTGGAAGCCAAGGTGGTAATTGGGCTCCAGTTTTCCATACTTCCACTCTGAATCACACGACAATGCATGTTTCCTGGGCCAATCAGTGAAGTAGAGGTTAAAGCTAAGCTGTTGTTTCAACCTCCTAGGGATCCTTACATACTGGGCTGCCCTTTTAATCCCCTGAGCAAGCAGTTAAGTCAGCCTGTTCCTTGGCATTAAGGTTGAAAGACCCCCTAGTGCCAAGTACTCTAGAAAGCCACAAGGCCTATTTTATCTCCTAAATATTCTGAGCTGTCTTTTACCGCACAGTAAGTTGGTCAATAGGATTAACCTCCTGAGCTGCTGCCAAAGTGGAATGTTCAGGTACAAAGCAAGGGAATTAAAAAAAAAAAAAACCAAAGGATTAAATCAATGAGGACAAAGGTATTTGTGCCCCCAAGGACCTAAATGAATGGCTGACTTAGTTTTCTATGGAATGAAAAGCATCAAGTAGCAGTGAGCCCCAGGATTCCAATGAGAGGCTGTGACAGGGAACTCCAAAACAAGGGAAGGAAATTCAATGGAAGCCAACTCCATACCATGAGCTCAGGGATTCCCTGGCCTGTGCACAAGACCACATTATAGTGTATAATCAAGTACACCTGCTGGAGTTTAGGCTGTGGGTTCTGTGCTGTATTTTTTTCACCTAGGCAGTCTAAGTGAAGACTCCAGAAACAAAAGGACAAAGATGATACAGAGAATATTAATGGCTGTGCAAATAAGTCAACTTCAGTTGTCAGAGAAGGCAATGGAAATGGATTAAATCTACCTCAACAAGAGGGGCAGCTTCTCTGCTGGAGAATGTAGAAAGTAGGCCCAAGTATGGAGGGAGGGTATGAGGCCATGGTGAGGGGGAAGGAAGTGATATGTTATCATATTTTGGAAGCAAAACCGTAGCAATTTGTTTTCATTGGCACTGCCAGGGTGGCTTGAGAATTGAAACTTGAGAGGTTAGCCAAATTAAATCTCATTCTAAATTTTTTACATGTCTCAATGCTGCTATTACCCTTTAGTATGCCTAGGCCCAAGTTTGTCAAGCTGGGTTTCTTCCTTCAGTGGACCTACCTGAAATGCCTGGAAGGCCTGGTTCTCCTGGGAGGCCTGATTTGCCTTTGACACCATGCAGACCACTAGGCCCCGGGGGCCCTGGCTGTCCCACTTGTCCTGGTGTTCCAGGGCTGCCCTGGTTACCTTTGAGGCCTAGTAAGCCAGGCTGACCATGTAAACCTAAAAAAAAGAGGAGTCATATGATCACAGCCTGGATCAACAGCAGTATCTGGGTCAGCAAGCCAACTTCCAGCAGAAAAAGTTTTGCCTAGGATTCATCTCAGGTTCCACTTTCTTCTTAGCTCCAGCCTTGTTGTTATTTCTAGCAGTAAACCAAAGAGTTTGCAGGAAATTTGACTATTAGTTATTGTCAGTAGGACAGGAAGTGGACTTAGGATATTTAAAAAAATTACCCCCAAAGAAAGACAGAATAACATGGTATTTTATTTTAATCCCCCAATTAATCAGTTATCCCATATTCATGCAAGTATACCAGTTAGCGTAAGGCTTTCTGTTGATTGTTAGATGTGTGGGACAAAAGAATCACCCTTGGATCCTGGAGGGCCAGAGTCTCCACGAACTCCTCTGTCCCCTGGTATTCCCTGTTGGCCTTGAACACCTGAAGCACCATTTTCAGCAGCAAAGGTGTCACCAGGGGCTCCCTTGGAACCTGGCAAGCCTGAACTGCCAGCCTTTCCAGGCAAACCATCTCTTCCAGGAAGCCCAAGAAATCCAGGCAAGCCTGTCTCCCCACGTGATCCAGCAAATCCTAAAAAATGTAAGGAGGCAAAAATAAAAGGCCATGGATATTTAGAAGCAATTTGTCAGGTGTCTGAGACATAGTTTGATAATATAAAAGCTAACATGTTTATAATGGTCAGGGGTCTGTGGTAGTGGGAAAACTTGTGCAGAGGCCAGAACTGACATATAACTTGTAGAAGATTCTATTTCCATGAGGCTAGCCATGGGCACTACTCAACTTGCTCCTGGGCTCAATACTAATGGAAAAACAGGGGATACACTTGAGGTTTTTTAGGCAAAAGCTCAGTCCTTTTTTGCGCATTGTGTAACTTGTGCTGGCACACTTCCCACTTATATGGTTGCTAAAAGGTATGGGGTAAACTGAGGAATCAGTACACTCTGGGCTACCCAGTCCAAGATGAGCCTAAGCCTTAGGGCAGTGGTGATTCAGAATCACCTGGGATAACACATTGACTTCAGGCCCCAAAGTCCAGCATTTCTGAACAGCAGCTCTTATAGAATGGCTGAAGGGCCCGGGGGATAGCTTCATGGCACAATTACCTGCCTTACAAGTACAAGGTCATGAGTTTGAACCCCGGTCCTGAAAAAAAAGAAAAAAAGAAACTGCAGACCCTCAAATTTTCTTCGGGCTGTTGAGATGGTTCAGTGGTCTAAAGTGCCTACTTGGGAAAGTTTAGGCAACCACAGGGACCATGGTTCGATCCCCAGCACTACATGCTGTGCAAGCCCCACTCCTAGGGCAGGCTAAGTCGGCCATAAAAAAAAGAAAGGCTGAAAATGTGCATTACTAAGAAGTTCCCAGGTGACCCAGATACAGGCCCAGAGAACACAGTTGGAGAACCACTGGTATAATGTAGCCCCATGAAACTCAGGTTAGAACAGGGTGTGTCAGTCGGCATAGGAATTGATTCCTTCTAAGGGATCTGAATCTTTCTTTGACTTTTAAGGAGTTGGCCCAGAAAAGCAGCATAGCACTGGAAGTTGGAGGACCTGGAGAAATCTTCTCATTAACAGCTTTGTACTCTTACACAACCCTGTTCATTTCTTGGCCTCATTTTCCCAACCCAAATTTAAGGATTTGTTCCAGTTCCTATTGAATGATCATTACTGCAGTGACACATTGTCATTCTACAGCTGTGTGATATCTTTCCTGGGTGTGAAGGCAAACCATAGCAGAGGGCAATGTAGCTTTCTGTCATGGATAGAGGGTGATCACAGTCCACACATATAGGCTCACAGATGACAAATGGGTGAAAAAAAAAGCTGTTTTCCTTACCTGGTAGTTCAGGGAAACGTAGTAATCCTGGACTTCCGGGCTCTCCTTTATTTCCACGAGATCCAGGCTGGCCTGGAGTGCCAGCGAGGCCACGGATCCCTTTAAGGCCTGAAAACCCAAATATAAGTAGCGAAGGGAAAGGAAAGTCAGTATGTGTAGGTAGCATTTGTGATGCTCAGTGAATAATTCTAATGTCCTGGAGGACTTCTCCTATTCTCACCTACCCACAATACCCTCTGCAACAGCCAACTATTTCCTTAATCCCCAAGCTACCCCTCAGGAAGAATGTTAATACTCAAGTGCTACTGGGATAGACTTTGTTTGCTCTGGCTCATGGCCCTTAAAGTATAACCAGTGGCTTTTTCTAGCCTCATTCCATACCTGTTTTTCCGGGAACTCCTGGTAATCCTGTTAGACCATTTGACCCAGGAGTAATACAAGGCAAAGTCATTCCTGTAAATGATAAAATGCATGTATCTGGTGAGTATAATAAGTCAGGAGAAATTTCCCCCTAGCAGACCCCCTTAATGGGATTACATTTAATAGAATGATCAATTTCTTCCCACAACAGCTAGGCATCCAAGCAGAAACCTTGACACCAGAAGTTCTTGGGAATTATGACCAGAATGTTCTTAGTGTCAAGGAACTGGGCTGCTTCTTAATAAACCATTGGTGCCTGTTGGTCAAGCAGTCACCTGTATAGCAGGTGTTACCTAGCTAGATACAACAACAAACAGAAATTGTCTACTCACCCTTTGGTTAGATAGGGTCTGTCCTGAAGATGGGAGACAGTCCATTCGCCCACAATATTAGATTGAAGAGTTTGAAGACAAAACCCTCAAGTACTTGCCCACCATTTTCCTAAAATGAAGTTCCCTTCAAACATTGCTTTTTTGAGACACAGTTTATTTCAGGTGTACTAAATCCTGTGGATTGTTCTTGGTCAGGTGGATCTATATGTTTATATCAGGCAAATACTGAACGGCCACTCTCTTGGCTATGAAGACACAGGTTGATCCTTCTCTCTGTTTTTTTTTCTTGTGTGTGTGTGTGTGTGTGTGTGTGTGTGTGTGTGTGTGTGTGTATGGAGCTGTCAATTCTGCTCTTCAGGGAAAAGTGGTTTCAGTATTTAGGATGTCAGAATTAACATGAAGAATACTTCCTCTAGCAAATTCTTCCTTGCTCATTCATAATGCAGATAAAGAGTCTATAAGATCACAGCAGGGATGTTTAATGAAACATTAATGAGCAGATTGTTTATTGGATCCCACAAGTGCCATTTATAAAGAATTGCTATATGAATTAAAGTTAGGCTTGCCTACTTATTAAACAGTCCTCCAAGCTCAGCTTTAAACCACAGAGCCGACAGTTCTAATAAACTGCTCTAGCATTTTTCTTTATTTAAAATGAGTCACAAATCACATTTCTGAAAAATATGTAGACAGCCTGTGGTTTAGACTGATTAATCAATTGGCTGGAATCTCTCTTCTGATTCTACTTCTGTGTTCTAATAAAAGTAACTAACTTGTCTTAAATCAGTGGTGGGAGTTGGACAATGTGGTATAGTAGTTGTATTGAGCTTCACGTGTATAATAGGAACCATGTATCTGATTCAGTGTTTTTGAGGATTATGTGAAACAATGCTGATGTCACTCAGCAGAGTGTCTTGTACCCTGGTACCTGCTCAATGAATCACAGTACATATTGTATTTAAGGAGTAGCATCCAAAAAACTTTTACAAGGCCATACCGAGGTTTCTATTTCAGTCAGGTTCGTGACACTACTTGGTACCTGTGGAATCAGTTCTCTGCTTTCTAGACCTCATATTTTTACAGTTGTATTAACAAGATGAAGAAATGCCTATATGCTTGGATCCAGACAGTGAGATAACAGCTTTATTTCTTAGAGTTTTCCTAATGAGGAAAATACCCTATAAGCAAGAAGCATACGTTGAGATGCTTCACTGATAGAGGTATTCCAATCCTGTGCTTTGCTTGGGTCTGGGTCTAGGCCAGAGCACTGCCTCTGTGGCTGCTGTCATGTGGCAGCACTGAACAAGGCTTTCCTGCCCCAGACTATCTTAGTAACTTACTGAGTCCAATATGTTGAACTCTTACTATTACAATTATATTGATTTATGTATACTTTGAGAAACAAACAGGGTAAAATAAAAATATCTCTGAGCTATGTCCAAATGTGAAGCCACCCATCCTCAGTCACATCAATTTCAAAGATATTATCGCTTATGGCCAATAGATCAAAACAACAAAACCTTTAAAAGATAGATCTGAAGACAGGCTTCTTGTTGCAGCACAATCACCCTTTTCAAACAGGGGATCCAGTGTGGTGTTTGTACATGTGAGGAAAAGTGTGAATAAAATGGAAGAAGAATGTGGCCAACACTAGCATCTGAAAATCGGTAGCTAGCTCTTACATCTCTATCTGTCTACGTCTCCTATTTGTCCACCTTT
>PVJA010053079.1:0-12115 GCA_004027025.1 Myocastor coypus
TTTTTTTTTTTGGTCTTTTTGAGACAGGGTCTTGCTATGCAGTTCAGGCCAGCCTTGAGCTCACTTTTGTAGCTCAGGCGGGTCTCAAACTCACACCAATCCTCCTGCCTCAGCCTCCCGAGTGCTGGGATTACAGGTGCAAAAGAATCTTTTGACAAGAGTTGTCAGTCCTCTGGCCACGGACTAGTTCTGGTCCATGGCCTGTTAAGAATGGCACTCCCCTACTTCCTGGTCTGTGGAAAAACTGTCTTCCATTGAACTGGAGCGGGGGAACCAAAAAGATTGGGGACTGCTTGCTTTGTAATACTGAGTGCACACCAAACTTTAGAATACTAATTACTGTAAGATACCACTTACATAAAGTTCCACATCAATAAAAATTATTAGGAGCTAGACATATTTACTGCTATAGGTATTAACAGGTTTGGGGATGACAAACACAAAACTCAAAACACAACTTAAAATTATCAAAGTTCTGAGGTTCAAACAGGGCTGGTGTGGGTGGATAGTGGGTTTTAAGTATATAGGGATGTTTGGTTTCTTAAGCCAAAGTGTTTTTTAAATTTTGATGTATGTTACAAATACGTTTTTCTCTATATGTGTTTTTTTATTTTGTAAAATTTTTTTTAGAGGAGTAACTTGAAAAATAAGGAGAAATGGCTAACCGCCCCTTTATTATGCTTAATAGAAGCAAAAAACCCAAATGTACTGTAATCTAGTGAAGGATTTTGAATGCTGATGGTGGAAATTTTTACGTTGACAGGATACATACGTGGTGGTTGTTGAGGGAGTAGAAGGGACAACTGCCTGGGGAGAGTGTGGACTCAAGAGAGAAAAATAACATATGATTCTCTCCCATTTCTTATTTTTCCTTTCCTCTCTGGTCTTTCCTTCTTGGTCTCACTTCTCCTCCCTCCTAATTCCTTTTCTTCCCTCCCAGTATCAAATTACTATAAAACTGCAAAGTGAAGATATATGCTTAGTATGCAAAGTTTCAATTATTACTGCATTGCTCAAATCCAACACTACACTACCAGTCTTACAAATTTTCTATTATTGATACAAGTTTCTAAAGTAAGCCATAATTCCTGGGCCTGCCATGCCATCCCTGTCCTCAGTGGCATGATGAGATGGCAGTTGAGACTGGGTGTGGTGGTGCACACCTGTAATTCCAGATCTTGGGAGGCTGGAAACAGGTGGATCACTAAGAGTCCGATCTAGTAGTGAGACCCTGAATACCCTCTAGAGGGTTCCCTAAAATACGCACACACACACACACACACACACACACACACAAAGTAAGAGATAATATACTTATGGTGCAGTTGAAACATACCAAGATAGGATTTTGACTTTCTTGGTTTTTAATCATTAGGTAAGGATAAGTTCTTTAGGATTTTTATTTCTCTATGTTTTAAATGAAGGGAACTGAATTACCACATATCCTCCATTCTAAATACCAATTATGTTACACATTGATCTGATTACAGCTTTTTGTTCCCCATGGAGGTAGTAATAATACATAAAAACAATCACACTGAGTCTTGCAATAGACAGTATACACCAAATTGTATTGAGGGTTGTACAGAGATCCTTTCATCTATAGTTATTAGTTTTGCCCAAATACAACAGCATGCTGCTCTTTAAAGTCTGCTGGAGTTTCTTGTTTAATTTCCATGCTTGTTTTCAAAAACAGTTTCACCAGTATAAATACATCCATATTCACCTGGGAGTACTGCACAGTTATTCCAATGACCTGTTCAGGTATTTTATCAATTCTGTAGATTTGTTGTTGCTTTTCTTTAGGAAATAACTTGGAATAATTTTAATATAACTGGTGTGAGTAATGTTAAAATGCTTTGGGAACTGTTATGTGAAAGTTTGAGTATCAAAATAGGTGTGATTGATATATGAAATTTGGACCGAGGCAGAGACTAAAAGAAGAAAGTTACTTTGCACTATAATTAACTGTGTTTGCCTTTGGTCATGTTCTTGTTTTGTTGTTAACTTGTATTATTGCTCTAAGGGCGGGCGGGTGGCTGATGCACAAGTGAAAACATTTTTAAAGTCTCCCTGACTGATGTGTGTACTACTCCACTCTAATAAAGGGTTACAGGAATTATCTAGGGGTGCAGTTGTCTGATACACTAAGTCTGGTAAGGCAGACACTTCCCTCATGGTTTCCTGTACCTCTATACATGTGTATTTGTTACCCTGTCCTGATAGCTGTGCCTCAGAAGCATCCTTTAAACTTTTCCTTGAATTAGTCTCATTGTTGATGGACCACACTGGCTTGCATTGAACTGACGGTAATGTTAAAGATTTCATAGTCAGTGTGAATAAGACCCAGCATATTTCTTCTTTTTTATTTTATTAATTTTAATAAGAAAGAAATAACAATGAGACAGTTTTAAAACACCTTAGTAGGACAGCCACAATAATGAATACAACGCATGTAGCTGTCTTCATAGTAGGTGTTCAGAGTACAAGATGCAGACATGACAACTTTTCTAAACACTATTAGTACGAATATTTTTTCTCATTGAACTAAGAGAAAGTAGCTGTATATATAGTCCAATAGTCCTTAATAGCAGTGGGTTATCAGTAGAAATGGCAATGTTGGAAGCTGTTGACTTGAGCATTTTACAGCTCAGTATATTAATGTGGCTTTACTTTTTATACCTCATGGTTAAACTTTTCTGCTGGATGGTTAAGATCAAGATAAAGCATGACCTATATAATAGAAAGTGTAACTTTTTTATCGGATAAGGTCAGACTCACGACATAAGAGAACCTGTCCTGTAACATCCTATAACTCAGTAGTGTCCCACATTTTCTGTTAAAGGAGATTATGGGGCCATAGAAGACAGGGATTGAATATGTACAGTGTGCCTAAGGAGAGTCACTTAGAGAGAAAACATTCTCTCAGGCTTTCATAGAGAGTAAATTGGTCAAACAATGACTGTGACTCATCTAGATGGCTGACACTGACAAAAGGTCTATAAACTGCTGTACATGGTTTCAGGGTAAATCCTGAGGGGATTTGACAGACCAACCATATTTCTGCCACAGGTCTTTGTTCTCTGTTGTTAGGTTCAATTTGCAAGAGGAGTGTCAGAACACAGATCAGAAAACCTTTCTGAGACTCATTTTATTTATCCTTCCTAGAGACCTTTCACTATCTTCTCTGCTCTTGTCACTGTCACCCATATTTCCCAGCCCTGGACTCTCCAACACCTGCATGCTGGTGACTTCCAGTGACTCCTCCTTCAAATAGGTTTCCCCTTTATACCTTGCAGCCTTTGCACATGACTTTCTACCTCTCTGAACGGCAATGCTTGTTGTTCATCTGCCTGGCCCAACATGATTATTTTTGGCAAGGTCCAGTTCAAAAATCCTTCTCTCCATAGGGTTTTCATTTCTCCAAGAAAGAGTAATTGTTCTCTTTAGTTTATAGTTATATTTCTTCTGATATATATATATATATATATATATATATATATATATATATATTTTTTTTTTTTTTTTTTTTTTTCCCCCAAACCAGGGATCAAACTCAGGACCTTCCACTTGTCAGGCAGGCACTTGTGCCCCTGAGCTATCTCCCTGGCCCCAATAGTTTTATTCTATGTGTCTATCTCACTTCATTTTTAGCTCTTTGAAGGCAATATTGTTTGCCTCTGCCTATGAAGAGCCATAGAAGGATGTCAGTAGATGTTTTAACTGAAGAGATAAATGAATGAAAACCTTAGACTCCAAGGCCAAGAGAAAATACATATACAAGGAATATTCTATTGATGGAATAAATGAGAAAGGCTTGAATGTACATAGAAGAGAATTAAGAATTTTCTATATGTTCATTTCAATACTATATTACTTTTTTTTCTATTGTTTCTATGACGAATATGGCAAAGAAATGAAAACAAGTGATGGGGAAGTGGGAGAAAAAGCCCTACAGCTCTGCCATGGCAGAGAGAATTCTCTCTCACTTTCTTTGCAAGGGTGGCTAAAGATGATAGCGCCAAAGCTCAAGTGTGTCTTGGTTATTT
The DNA here is from genome assembly GCA_004027025.1 of Myocastor coypus. Classification (NCBI taxonomy): domain Eukaryota; kingdom Metazoa; phylum Chordata; class Mammalia; order Rodentia; family Myocastoridae; genus Myocastor; species Myocastor coypus. The sequence goes on from PVJA010053079.1 coordinate 4,050, forward strand.
TCTAAAGGAGATATTTTTTAAAAGGTAGCAGAAATAGGTCATTAATCTATTAACATTAATAAAATATTTCCCCCTAAACTTAGGGTACTGATGAATTTAAAGTTTTTTGGAAGGGCACTGGTCTTCCTTGGACACGGTGACTTTAAAATCTACCATGTCCTTATCGGGCTGGAAAGATCACTGTTCTCTGGGGTCCATGATGTTAGCTCCAGTTCTGGTGGTGTAATGAGTGAGCAACTTTGACAAGACTAAGGGAAATGAAGTGGAATATATAACAAAATCAAGCTCCCCAATTTTTTTACTAATCTGTTGTAACTGTTCCAGATGGAATAAGTGTAGGTTATACAGAAATAAAATGAAACTATGTATTTTAAAACCCTAAAGGTATTAATACAACTAGTAAATAATTTCTATCTTTACATTTCTCTTTCCTCTGTTTTCTTCTGGGTAGGCTCTTGTTTGCCTCATTATTGAGTTTTTGCTTATAACCAAAGATGAGAAATATGTTGGGTTAGAAATCAGAATCTGCAGATGTTGTACTGGTCGCTTTGCACTAGGATGTAATCTGTTTGCTGTTAGAGAAGTCCTTTAACTTTTCTAGCAATTAACTTTAAACTAAAAATAAGAACCCTATTAGCTCTTCATGGCCCCAAGCGAGGATCGAATGAAATGTAGGAATGGAAACACTGAGGTAATTCAGCTGTATGTACACATGGCTTGATGGAAAGTATGCAACTGTAACTAGAGTTCACATTTGGGGGAAAAAGAGGGTATTTCCACCATCTTTAAGTGCCACTAAAAAAACAACAACTCAACAATTTTAAAAATAACTAAGGCCATCACTTTAGGTCATCAATCAAAAATAACCTAAAACAAACATCATATAATTGTGGTGGAATGTTTGATATTAGTCTCTAGGGACACTAGACTCCAGATTTTTTGGAAGCTCAATGTCTTGTGTGCAGAGGTCAAACACAAATAGCTAATGAACTACTCTCCCATGAACACAGCAGCTGACCAGAGATTTCCCTCTGTGTTTTTTTTTTTTCTATAGGTTCTAACATAGAGAAATAGAATACTGTGTGATTTTCTTGGCGAGATTATATTCAGAATCATGCAATTATGGTAGCTATTTCTGAAGTAGATATAAAATAGAGTTTATGATACCGCTTTAATATAACAATATTTTACCAGGCATTTTAAAGATTAGAAAAAGATTTAGAAATATTTTTTCTTCACTGGAGCATAAAGACATATTCAAGAATAAAATAATCTTTCCTGTAAGGATGAAAGTGTATTATTTAAATCTCTGTCCAACCAGGTAGCAAATTTCTGCTTTTAATTCCATAGCTAGACTTGTCTCCACAATTTTTAACTTGAAGGACTGCAATAATTTCAGAAGATACAAGGCTTATCTGCCCTTTTGCCTCCTGAAGTCTTGTTCTATTATTGTTATGAAAGGAGCTCTAGCAAAGTGATTATAGTTATGAAGTTACCTTCAGGGACCCTCAACACTGGTTTGATTATTTGATTAATGCTAGGCTTTGGTAAATGCAAGAGTTGAACTTATTTTAATTTATCCAAAAACAATTTCACATGAGCTTAGCATATGGCAGAGGAAATTTTTTTTTTGTGTATGCATCCTTGGTTCAACATTGTTTCTCTGAGAAGTTTATGAGGACACTAGAGACCTAGTGTCATTCCTCCTCCCTATTCTTGTTGGGATGGTCAGTGCACATTCTATAAAATTCCTTAGTAATATTAGTGTTTCACATTGTGTTTGTCTTTTCATTTCCCTACTTGGAGATCTGTTCATCATGTTTATTAACTATGTCCAGTCTGAGCACTATAACACTGTCTCTGCTTGCTTTCTCTTGTGCCTAATGATAAATTGAGTTCATCTAGCAAAAAGTATGATCTGCTTGTGAAGAAACTGCCATGATGGAAGAAACAAGGTTGTAACGTACGTATATCAGTCAGCTAAGGTATTTGGGTACACGTGATCACAGAAGATGTTTGTCATGGTTGGAATTCAGGTGATTAGAACAGAAGGTTAGTATATCTTGTATTACTTTTTAATTATTGAGTTGAAAACCATGTAATTATGAAATGAACACTAGAAAACAAAGATGCTTATTTTTATATTGTTAGATGGTTTAACATAAACTTTAATTTCCTTCAGTGACAAATGATGAGAAATATCAGCCCTTACTCAAGTTGTTTTTGAATGCGTGACTACAATATGTTCAACTTAGGCAGTTTCGTAAGGCCAAGTTCAGTTAATAACCTATTTTCCAGGAATTTAGAGGACTTCGACTGAGCGTTCCAATCCTCACACTCTAGATAATTCATCATGACACTGTATCATCTTGAAAAACTCAGAGTCAATGCTTCTAACAGCATAGAGAAGTGAAACAGAATTTTAAAACGCGTTTTCAAATATAAAGAATAAACAGCTTCTCATCTGGAAAGGTATCATTAGAAACTGTCCCAATAATGAAGGTTGTGTTTAATTTGTACCAATTTATATTAGATCCAGTTATATATTTTTTAGGTAATGGAGTTTGTAAAGCTGGCATTTATTTATTTATTTATTTATTTATTGCATTTTTAATACTAATGGTACATCTTAGATGTTCATAATGGTAACATTCAGCATAGGGAATTTGTAGCTGTACGTCATATGTCTTGTAACTTCTTTTTTCTCCATCCTCTCCCCTCCCTTCAACCCCTTTCCTCCCTCTTTATTCACAAAAAATTTTATTTCCATTTTTCTGTCTATTTTTTTCTTCCTTTCTTTTCTATTTTTTTTTTTTTTTTTCTGTATTTAGGATAGGGTCTATAGGATCTACAGGGCCTCACTATATAAACTGTGGTGATTCTTCTGTTTTTATCCTCCTCAGCGTTGGGATTACACGCACACACTACCATGCCTAGTCTCAATCGCCATCTCAGCACGATCCGGGGATGGGGCCAGCATGGCATGCTGAGAACTGAACCCCAGCTGCTGTGCTCTGCCTAAGCAGGTACTTTAGTCTGTTGAGCTATCAAGCCAGCCCTGTATAAGCTTCTCTGGCTTATAGTCTGTAGCGACTATATCTGGGCTCTACTCTTCATTAGCTTTCAACTGCATGTTTGCATGTTTCTGCTGTTCTTTCAGAAAATTGCTTCAGCTTCTTTATTAGGAAGAATATAAATTATTTAGTTACTAAATCCCCCCTTTTGTTGTAGTCTCAGTACATTTTTTTCCTTTGACATCTGATTGACTACTCTGCGTTTCTTAAAAAGGTTAAAAATGGAGTGAATTGTGGGAAAAGGGGTGATTTTGGGGCCTTCTGAACTCAGAAGACAGAGTCAATAATTCAAGCCTATGAACCATACTTTTTTTGTCTTTAAATGCGCATCATAACAACTCTGTCACCAGATTGTTGTGAGGTATTCTATATAAATGTCTAGTATGTGGCTGGTATAATATAAATAACAGCTCTTGTGAAAAGTAAAATGTTCTTGTTTTTAGAAACTCAGACCTCTGCATTTCTTTTCAGTTTTCCTTCCTTCTGCATCTTAAGTCTCTGTCTTGCTCCTGTCTTTCTCTGCTTCCGGAAACACACAGCCTTTATTTTCACGATAAGTTTAAGACATTTCTTGCTAAACAGATTCACGTGGGGACCATATCCTGAAGTGAAATAACTTGGATGCAAATGTTTAAATATCTCATCATTATTCTGGTGTGAGAAACTGAGAGTGTAAGTGGGAACCAAAACGTGTAATAGGTACTGGGAAATGGGAAGGAAATAGCCTGGGTTTTAAAATGACAAACCCTAGTTTAAAAATTAGATAGGAAGAACTTTGAGCCATTCAAATAAAAATAAGAAGCAACATTTCAAATCGTATAATGGTTTCCTGAATTTATACTAGAATAACTGCACAAAATGTTGGCTTTTGTGTATCCAGGCCTGTAAGAATGAACTATTTTGAGTTATGATTTTCTGAAAATTCATAAAACATCATGATGAAGAAGTTCATTCTGAGCCTTATGAAGCAAGAGCCTATTAATAGGGCGATCTTTTTTTGTTTGTTTGTTTTTGTTTTTGTTTTTTGGAGACAGGGTCTTGCTGTACAGCTCAGACTGGACTTGAGCTCAGTTTTGTAGCCCAAGCTGGTCTCGAACTCTCACTGATCCTCCTGCCTCAGCCTCCCCAATGCTGGGATTACAGGTGTGCGCCACCATGCCCGGCTAGGGCGATCTTTTTGAATTCTAAGGTTTATGAAGGGAGTTTAAAAATTATGTTGTGTTACGTTTGATGAAAGCCTGCAAGTTTCTCTTAGATATTTTTCCATACTCAGCCTTGTATTATAAAGAGTTTAGAACTTATTACCAACAAGATTTAAGCTCACTGAAAGAAACAGTCATTTGCATTTCTGTATATCAGTTGGAGCTAAATGGTACTTATCATTAATTAAGTAAATATTAAGAAATCTTGGATAAACCTGATGGTAACTTATTATTATTATTTATTATTATTATTACTATTGTTTCAACATATCTGGTTCAGGGTCTCACTATTCAGCTCAGACTCAGAGTGATTCTCCTGTTTTTGGCCTCTGACAGCTGGGTTTACAGGAGTGTGCCACCATACCCAGACACCATGGTTGCTTCAGCATGCCCAAAGGTGGGGCCGACACAGCATGTGGTGCCACGGATCGAACCCCAGTCCCTGCTTATAAAGGATTCTCATTTTATTGAAAGTGATAGTGGTTCATTCAAGAAAACAAGCACTAATACTTCAGGTATGAAATACTTGGTTTTGGGGGGAAGCATAATCACCTTGTCCTTACGAGTGTGGCCAGCATCCCTCCCTTTATTTCTACTACAGATGCATTGCTTCTTTCCTCTGGATTAGTCAAAGTATACAAGTATCCTATCCATTCTCAAGTCCATGGGAAGTTTTCTCTTGGGTAAGTAGGGTATATACATTCATGGTGTCTTTAAATCTGTTACATTTTGTCTCTAAAAGTTGTGGTTATTGCAGCCTTTAGACTCTCACTGAGTCTTCTTCCAAGTGCTGGAAAGTGCATGGCTGTGTTTGAGTATCACAGTCCTCTGTGGCCTTCTGCAGACCTTCAGGGGCTCCAGTTCAGGTGCTTCTTTGAACCCCAGCTAGTACTCCCCACTGAGGACTGGCCATAGCCGTATGTACTCCCCTTTCATATTTCATTCTTCTTCCAAATTCATTTTTTAAAATGTAATTTTTAACAAGCAGACTAACTTAAAAATTGTTAGTGTTGTACAAAGAGAAGCACAGCTGAAGAGGAAAAATGTGTAGGAAAAAATGGTACAGTGTATGAACATGATAAAACTTAAGACTATCTACTTGTTGGCCTGATGCTTCTTTAATACTCATTACCCACCAAAACTCAACTTGGTTTGCCATCAACAAACTTAACTTAAAGGCACCAAAGACCTCTTGAAGAAACCAGAAGAGATGTATAAGGAAAAAATAGCAAAGGGAATAAGATTGAATTTTTATTGTATCACCTTTATGTATTTGGAACCTTATACCAATGCAGGAATTGGCTGTTTGCAAGTTAATTTAAATCTTAATATATATCTGAACACATTGAACTTATCATTCTTAGCATATAAAAATGCTGAATTTTTGGTTCACAAAATATAAAAAGTATAGAAAAGTTATTTCAAGTTCTCATTGTATAGATATGAAGACTACAGTTCAAAGCAAAGGTATTTTCACATCTAAGCTCTCTCCAGAAAAACTTTGGAATGCATCATTTAGGTTAAATTTTACAAATATTTATTAGCAAATTTCAAAGCTGAATTTTTTTATTTTTTAACTACTTTTAATAAGAAATAACAATATGATAGCTTCAAAACACGTTAGTAGTACATTCGCAATAATTGACACATTACATATTATTGTCCTCATAGTAGTTATACAGAGCACAGAGTGTAGACATCATAAATTTTCTAATTGATATTGGTAAGGAAAGAAAAAAAGAAAAAATTTCTTCTCTTTGAACTGAGAGGAAGTAGTTGTATACATAGTCCAATGTTCCATAATTGCATTGGTTTACTGGTGAAACTGGCAGTTTTGGAGGCTGTTGATTTAAGCGTCTTACAGCTCATCATACTAATCTAGCTCTGTCAAGGCTGAATTTTAACTGCCTTTCTTAGATCACAAATTCACAGAAAGTGGCCTACATAGGATCAGGTCATTAAATGAAAGTGTGAAAAAATTTCTTTATGATGGACCAAAATTAGACACCAGTGTAGCAACCCATTTAAATATGACATGGGCTGCTATTTTTCTCATATTTACAACTTGCTTCTCAGCTATGATGACCTTATTTTGTCACGAAAGAATACTGTGAAGCAATTTGCTTGTAGAGCTTACACATATTTTCTTAAATTTATTTCTTAATAATTGAATCATACTCATCAGGACTAGGAGAAAGAAAGAAGACATAAGAAAAAAGAGAAAGGAAGGGAGAGGTAGGAACTGAGGAAACTTGTAGGAAAACTAAGAATTCTCCATGGAAGCCATGGAAGGGATTTAAAGGTAAAGTCTCTTAGTGCTTATTTTATTATTTCCCCTTTTTTCTAAAGCTATTTTTAATACAAACTCATTTTCATAGAACCACTAAATCTGGGAGATGGTTTTTCAATTCCTAGTTTGTTTTTAAAGCATATTCCTTTTATCAATCAAATGAGAAAAATCGAGTGCAGAGGGACTAAAAAATTCTTTTTTAAATGACAAAAAATAGGGCTGGGGAGATAGCTCAGTGGGATAAGTGCAAGTGCTTGCCTGTTCTGAGTTTGATCCCTGGTACCACCAAAAAAAAAAAAAAAAAAAAAAAAAAAATGACAAAAGATAACTTCATCGGGGCAACCCAGTCAAATCACCATCTACCCCTCTCTTGGACAGAAACTTTCCTTCCCTCAACAAATATACTAAAAAAACAAACAACAACAACAACAAAAAACAACAACAACAATAGCAACAACCTTCACCCAGAATTTACATTACCAAATATTTTCTAGCAACATTTGTTTTATTCTTCCATATAGGAATGGGTAAGATGCTTGTTTGAAGTGATAGCTTTGGTTTCTGCTGTGATTATTTTGAAAATAGAAAAAAGATGAAAGCCCTAGTGTGACTTGCACCTGTCACTCCAGGCTTTAATTACTGACCAGGTGACAACTTCCCATGCATAAACACAGAGGTTCATTCTATTGCTGAAGCCAGCTGCACCTCCCACTATGAACTGAAACCGTTGCTACAAACTGAAACCATTCCCTTAAGAGGGAGTCCAAGTCGCCTTCAGTGTTCAGGGCAACTCCATTTGCACCTGTTTTTATTATAAATATTAGTATGAGAGTTGAAAGAAAAGGCCTGAATTCGATTCCACTTGTATTTTGTGGGTCCTCATGTAAAAGAAAATGAGGCAGTGATGTGTCTGTAGCTGTGTACATGTGTGTTTGTGTGCACGTGTCTTCCTAGTTTGAGTTGGGGGATTGTGTGCTGCATTGTAGTGTTAGGGCTGGGAGTCAGAGGTTGGTGCTGTCTAGGTCTTTTGGCATTTATACCTAAGCAAATAACTTACATCCTACCAGAAAGAAGGTTTTAAAAGATCAAAAGCTGAGCCATGTTCTATACTTTGGTGCTAATCCCTATCAATAACTATGAGCTACGTGTTTCAATTTTGTTGGTCATGGTGAAAGGGAAGAACACTCAACATTCAAAATCGATTTTAATTTGCTTTTTATCTACTTTCAGTCTCAGAGATTTAGGCAGAGTTAGCTCTAAGCGTCTACCAGAGAAAATACTATAGCCTAGGTAACCAGTTTCACTGAGCTATTTTATTTTTATAGTTTTGGAAACACAACATGTTGGTCTCAGGTTTTCATGCTAATTCTGTGTAGAAGGAAGATGGCAGGGGGCCAAGGAGATAGCTCAGTGGCACGAGTGCCTTCCTGGCAAGTGCAAGGTCCCGAGTTTGATCATCGGTTCCAGGAAAAAAAAAAAAAAAAAAAAAAAAAAAAAAGG
>PVJA010053080.1:0-12138 GCA_004027025.1 Myocastor coypus
GTGTGTGTGTGTGTGTGTGTGTGTGTGTGTGTGTGTGTGTGTATTGGAGGGAGAAAGGCGAGCTTATGGGGTAATTCTTTAATTAAGGGGTTCTTATTTTCTCTTTGGCTGATGCTTTAGCACAGAAACATGTTCCCTTCCATTTTTCTTTCTCTTTTTTTTTTTGTGGTGGAGCTTGGGGGATAGGGTCTCTTGTATAGTACAAGCTGCCCTTGAACTATAAATCCTCCTGCCTCAGCTCCTCAGGTGCTGGCATTATGTGCTTGATTTTGTGTCTTCTATTATATTAGATCATCCTTTTAAGTAATCAGGCATGGAGGACTATAGTGAAGCAGGAATCACAGCATAAGTAAACTCTTTATTAATAGTCTTCTGCTGTTGTCATGAAATACCTGAATCTGAGTTCTTTGTAAAGAAGTAGGTTCTACTTATCTGAGCATGGGTTCTATGGGTCCAAGAGCAAGCACCAGCATGGCTCAGGTGAGGGCACCCTTGGTGATGTCACAGTAGAGCAGATGGCATCATGTAGAAGCACATGAGAGAGGGAGCAGTGACATGGCAGGACAGAAGGAAAGAGACTGAGGAGTTTTGCTTTTCTTATACCACCTGCTTTTGAGGGAGAGAACTATATTAATCCTTTCCCATGGCAAAGCCCCTACCTAGTTTCCTAAGCACTTTCTAGTAGGTTCTACTTCTCAGTAGTTCCATTACCTTCTAACATTGCCACAATGGAGAACAAGGTTCTACCACATAAATCTCTGGGGGACATACTCAAAGTTATCCAAACCAGAAGAACTGAGATCTGTCCCCCAATAAAATAAATTGCTCTGTGGGTTACTGGGTGGTTTGATATAAGTATTCAAGTACTTTAAAAGTTATGTAACTGCTAATTAAGTTTGTCTGAAATGAGTTTAAAAACTGAAAGCTGATCTTGGTCAAGGGTCAGTACACAATGGCCTGTGAACAAAATCTTACCCACTGCCTGTTTTTTGATTTTTCAAAAATTTATTGAGGGGAAATTCATGTACCACCAAATTAGCCATATTAAAATGAATAACTCAGCCAGGGAAATAGCTCAGCAGCGTAAGTGCCTGCTGTGCAAGGGCAAGGTCCTAAGTTTGATCCCCAGTATCAAAAAATAAAAATAAAAAAAGAACTCAGTAGTATTTAGTGCATTCACAGTGTTGTACAACTCCCACTCCTTATCTAGTTTGTTTGTTTTCAGACAGGATCTCACTATGCAGTTCAGGCTGGTCTTGAGCTCACTTTTGTAGCCCAGGATGGTCTCAAACTCAGAGTGATCCTCCTGCCTCAGCCTCCCAAGTGCTGGGATTACAGGTGTGCACCACCAGGCCCAGCCTTTCCGTATCTAGTTTTAAATTCGGTTTTCTGTCTTTGTAAATAAATATTGAAGTAGAGCCAGGTACAAAGACAATAGAGTCTGTAAAGCTTATACACTTTTCAAAAGTGCTAAAGTAGCCAGCCATGGTGGCACACACGTGTAATCGCAGCACTTTGGGAGGCTGAGACAGGAAAATCATTGTGAGTATGAGACCAGCCTGGGCTACAAAGTGAGCTCAAGGCCAGCCTAAACTGCACAGTGAGACCCTGTTTCAGAAAGAGAGAGAGAGAGAGAGAGAGAGAGAGAGAGAGAGAGAGAGAGAGAGAGAGAATACAAAAAATGGTAAGGTACCAGTTGGCCCTTTGTGGAAATGAGTTTGTCAAATCATTGTCTCAAGTTCAGCAAGCACCAGGATCCATGAGATGAAGAGTATTTATAGCACACACTGCTAGACTCTATCCCCTAGTATTCTGATTTCATGAGTATGAAGATTCTAGAGTTTGTGCAGTAGAAGTTCCCGGGTAATGCTGATGCATCTGGCCCAGGGTTACAATCTCTTTGAGAACTGTTCATCTAGGTGACCATTAATGTTCTTTTAAAAAAAAAAAAATTATGGCTGGCTCAGCCGGCCCTGGGGGTGGCACTGGCACAGCATGTGGTGCCAATGATCAAACTATGGTCCCTGTAGTTGCCTAAGCTTGCCTAAGCAGGTAGTTTAGACTGCTGAGCCATCCTGCCAACCCCTAATGTCTTTTTCTTAGCATTAGTGTAGCTGTACCTTTCTCCAGATTTTTGGGCTTGTTCTGTAGTTCAGGCCTTGAATTCAACATGTAGCCCAAACTGGCCTCAAATTTGAAGCAATCCTGCCTCGGCCTCCCAAGTGCTGGGATCACAAGCCTGTGCTACCATATCAGTAGTTATCATTTATTAAGCTCAACCTTGTGCTATATACACATTAATCCTTTCACCAGTCTTTCAGGGTATGTGCATGTTTGTATCCATGAATGAGTATCTGCATGAGTATGTGTATGAGTGCATGTATCTATGTGTCTGTATCTCACACTTATTGGGATCTTACTATACAATGTATTTCATACAAATTATCTTTGAGATTGTTGATATCCTAGTTTTTGGAGAAAAGAAATGACTTCCTAGACAGTGATGGAGAGCCTTTTAGGGATGATACAAATCACCTACTGTAGTTAACATGCCTTAGGTTTACCATCACTGTCCTAGGGTCACACAGCTAATAAAAAAAATAATCCCAGAACTCTAGGAAGCTGAGGTAGAAGGATTTCGAGTTCAAATCAGACTGGGCAACTCAGCAACTTAGTGAGACTGTCTCAAAATTAAAAATAAAAAATGCACTGGTGAGGGCAGCGAGATAGCTCAGTGGTCTAAAGCACCTGCTTAGGCACGCTTAGGCAACTGCAGACACTGTGGTTCAATCCCTGGCAGCACAAGCTGCGCCAGCTCCACCCTCAGGGCAGTCTGAGCTGGCCATAACATAAAAATATATAGTTTTTAAAAATGCACTAGGGATTTAGCTTGGTGCTAAGGCCTAATCCCTAGCACGATAAAAGCAAATTATTTTCCTTGCTGCTTCTCTGGGATATCCCTAGGAGGGAATCTCAGCATTTCACATACTCTTCTGAAAAAAACTTTCTGTCTTTTTGAGACATAGTCTCACTATACAGTTCAGGCTGGCCTTGAGTTCATTTTGTAGCCCAGGCTTGTCTCAAACTCACAACAATCCTTCCTTGGCCTCTCAAGTGCTGGGATTATAGGGTGAGCCACCACATCCAGCTCTTCTAAAATTTGTTAGCATCAGCCCCTTAAGTTATTTTTTGTTTGTTTGGTTGGTTTCCAAAGATAACAAAGAAGAGAGCCTTCCTTCCAACATGTAACACAGAATCTGTCAAGATTTGCAAGTGCCTTTAATTAAAATATTCCCCTGAATTCAGATGGAATGTTCAGCAGGCCAGCACTTAGGTGAATCTCACTGAGAGTATAGGCAGAATTTTCCAGTAAGGACATTTTTGTGTGTGTGTGACTGGCTCCACCCACCCTGGGGGCTGGTGAGGCATGTGGTGCTGGGGATTGAACTGTAGTCCCTGTTTGCTTTCCTAAGCTTGCCTAAGCAGGCACTTTGGACTCCTGAGCTATCTTGCTGGTCCCCATTTTTATTATTAGAACTGCTCATTGCTGAGTTTCCTTTAGGGAAGATAAAAGTACAAAAGCTAATGGATCAGTGTGAAGCATGTGTGGGTGTATGATATAAAGATACAGAAGTAAATACATAAAAATGTCACCCTCTTAACATGTGGTTAATAAGCAATATCACCTGAATCCATTTAGGAACCTAGAAAACATCAGTTTCTACCAGTTGCCTAGCTCTTCTTGTTATCAGTATGTGGAAGCAGGATTAAAGATTTCATAAGTTGACAAGATAAGGGAGTTGAAAGACCTTAGTCCTAGCCAGCCTGATTGTCCCTATTACAGGTTTAGGCCAAAAGCAATGTTTTGCCCAGGGCATCTCATTAGCACAGTGGTAGCAGAATTTAGATCTCTGTTCCCAGTCTATCTTTCCATTTCACCACTGAAGGATGAGTCAGGCTTATTTCTTAAATAGGTAGCTGGATTCTGTCACCTTAGAGCTCTTGGGTCACTGACCTAGCTGACGATTTATCCTTTCATTTGAGTCAAAGGGCTTTTTTTGCTCATGATTAGTAAATTGCTCTTAATGCTTCATCCTGTTAGGAACAAGAGACAGTCTGATTGTAAGAACCCCAGGGTTACAAAACAAATACAAGCTTCATTTAGCTTTCAAGAGTGAGGCCCAATGGGAAATTGACTTAATTTTTAATTTATTTTTATTTTTAAAAATATATTTGGTTGTTGTAGGGTCTCACTGTAGCTCTGGCTCATAGTGATCCGCCTTCTTTTAGCCTCTGCTGTGCTGAGATTATACCTGGACTGGCACTGCACATGATACCAGAAATCAAACGTTGGTCCCTGAGCTTTCCTAAACAGGAGCTTTATTCTGCTGAACTATGCCAACACCTGGAAATGGGTTTGCTTAAGATCACATGTCAGTGAAATAAAACAGTATGCAAGTTTAACATAAATGCCCCTCCCTTTTTTTTTTTTTTTTTTTTTTTTTTTTTTTTTTTTTTTTTTTTTTTTTTGTCTTTTTGAGACAGGATCTCGCTATGTAGTTCAGGCTGGTGTCAAACTCCAAATAATCCTCCTGCCTGAGCCCTCCAAGTGCTGGGATTACAGACATGCACCACTGCACCCAGTAACACTCCTTTCTTGTGACAGTCTATTATAAGGAAATGGGCTGTGTCTGGGCTTCTTTGTGTTTTGAGGCCTGCAGCAAGTATCTGTTTGTAGTAAGCTCTTTTAACTTTGGTTTTTGATCTGCAAAATGGTGTGATCCCTTTTTGAGAGTTTGACATATATGTAAATTACAGGCTGGCAAATGCTCAGTAAAAGTTAGATTTCCTTCTAAACAACATAAGCATGTTTTAGAGGTATAATTTATACATAGTGAAACACAGACTTCAAATTGATTTGTTTTGAAAGCACATCTACTCATGTAACTCACACTTTTGTCAAGATAGGGAATATTTCCATCATCACAGAAACAATTTTTTTCCTTTTATTTGGTACAGGGTCTCTCTGTGCAGCTGAGACTCATAGTGATCCTCCTGTCTCAGCCGCCCCAGTGCTAAGATTACAGGTGTCTGGCACCACAGCCTTACGGTGGCTGGCATGACATGCTCTGGGTTCTGGGGTCAGCCAGCATGATATGCAGTACTAGGGATTGAACCTGGGTCCTTGGGCTTGCCAGGCAGGCACTTAGAATGCTGAGGTATCTTTCCAGCCTTCCTTAAATTTTTATTTGTTTGTTTGGGGGGATTTTTTTTGGTGGTGTTAGGGACTGAATTATAGTTTCACAGTGAGCTACATTCTCAGGCTTTCTTAAAATTTTGAGATAGGGTCTCATTGTTGTGCATACTGTCTCAAGCTTCAAACTCTGCTCTTGAACTAGGCATGGTGATGCATGCCTATAATCCCAGCACTTAGGAAGCTGAGGTTGGAGGATTGCCAGGAGTTCAAGGCCAGCCTAGTCTCATAGTGAATTCAAAGCTAGCCTGCACTACAAAGTGAGACACTATCTGAAAAAAAAATTCTCCTGCCTCAGCCTCTTGAGTAGTTAGACTACAGGAACACACCACTGTGCTGAGTCTCCTTTATTTTTTTTTTTAAATAACTTTATAGTTTCCTGATGGATTTAGTTTGTAAATAAAAAAGAAAAACATGAACAAAGTGTTTACAGTAATAAACAAGGCACAGTTGAACAGAACACAATTTCTTTGAATGTTCTTGTCCAGCTGGCAACACGACTCCAGTAATGACACTCATGTACAGTTGAAGGCAGTAGATGTGCTTGCATCACAGATGCCACCTTCAGGCTGCTGCTGCTGTTACTGAAAGGGACTCAAGCTACAATGGGCCAGTACCCAGCACTCCCTGGCTCCCCACTAAAGTGCAACATGTGTCTTCTCAAAGAGGGGAGCAAATCTCAAGCATCCATCCGGGACATCCTGACAGTATGTGGCAGGCTCCTGGTCCTGCAGCAGGGCAGGTTGGCCTGACAGGAAGCAAGTGCCTCCCGGCCCATCTGGCTGTCTCAGAGAACTGATGCAATACTGATGTGGCATGGTAAGAAGGGCAGCTGAAGGGCTCACTCTGGCCTGGGGATAGGTTCTCACTTCAGCATGCTTCATTGCCTTTCCTGACTATGCTATCTCTAGGGCCTGACTAGAGAGTGAGTCAGGGCCCAGGAGCCAGTCTCCTTTATTTTATTGTGTACTGGACATTTGTTATGGTCTATGTCTAGTTGTCCCCCCAAAGCCTCATACAATCATGGGGCAGGGACTTCTAGAGATTGAGACTTGACTCATGAGGCACTGGAATTATGTGTTTTAGTACTGATGAGATTATGGGTCTGAGTATTGCTGGGAATTATAGGTGTGGCCTGAGTCAGGTAGGCTGAGGCAGAGAGCCTGATATAATATAGAGATAGAGAGACAGACTCAGGCTGTTGCTCTCTGCTCCCCTGGTTGTTCTGTTGCCTCTGTTGCCATTGTTGCTGTTCCGCTACCATGAACTGGATGCTCTCTGCCCTGTTCCACTCAGCCTTGGGCCAGCCGAATATGGACTGAAACCTCCAGTAACTGTGAGCTAAATAAACCTTTCCTTCCTTCATTTTGAGTGTTGGGTATTTGTCCCAGCAATGAGTAAAAAGTAACTAAGACAATATTGAATCCAGGACCTTCATCCTTATTGTGTCTCCATCCCCAGTCCTTGATTTTATTTTCCCATTTTGAGTCAGGATCTCACTAAACTAACTCTTAAGTTGACCAGGCTGGGCTTGAATCTGTGATCCTCCCTCCTGCACTTCCCAGGATGATGGGCAATTACAGACATGTGCCATGCCCAGCTTCTTGCACTCTTCAATTCGTCCCCGAGAAGCAAGCACTAGTCTTTACCTTTTTCTTGGTTGCCTGTCTATTCTCTTTACTTTCTTCCTTTTTTTCTTTCTCTTTTGTTAGTACTGAGGCTTGAACCCATAGCCTTACACTGGGCAAGTGGCTCCACCTCTGAGCTACATGCCCAGCCCACTAATCTCATTTCTATTGCCATACATTTGTTTTGCCTATCTATACAATGTTAAATGAAGTTATACAGTATGTTTTGCATGTCTTATTCATTTATCCATTTTGCTACATGTATCAGTAGCTTGCTCCTTTGGCATACTTTTGTTAGTTTTAAATGCCTCAGTTTGGCTTAAACAGTTACTTATAGGACTGAGAGCACAAGGTCTAAGCAGGACATAAAAGAGGGAAAGTCAATGGATTGGGGATCAGAAGAACTGGGTTCTAGTGTTCCCTCTGTTATTGTTTTGAATAATCTATTTTAATCTTCATTTTTTTAAAAAATCTTCACCTTATAGATGAGTTAATTGGCATAAAGAAAAAAATAGTCTTGTCCAAGGTCATCCACGTAGTGACAGAGCCAGGATTTATTGCTGACCACTTAATTTCTGGTGCAGTGTAGGTTATTGAGATTTTTAGAAATTGATGTTTATGTAACTCAATAACATTGCTAGAAGGACAGAATACGTGGGTCAGATGAATAGTTTTCCTAGTTAAGCCGTGCAGATTGCTCAGCTTCATGTTTTAGTCCTTTATGCTCTGGGTTTAAGATCCTTTGTTCTACCACCTTGGAAGCCTGGGAATTGATCAGGTGTAGATTCTAAAGGGGCATGCTTTAGTCACTAAGGAAATCTAGGTATATTGGCTATTTGGACACTGGCAAGGCCAAAGCCCATGGTCCGTTTCTAGGATATAAAGTATACTTAAAGGGAGGAAATCACAAAGCACATCGAGTACTGGACCTGGGGAAAAAATTGAACATGTGTGTTTTTTGTTTTTGAGATAGGGTCTCAGTATGTAGTTCAGCTGGCCTTGAGCTCACTGTGTAGCCCAGGCTGGCCTCAAATCCACAGTGATCCTCTTGCCTCAGCTTACTAAGTGCTGGGATCACAGGTATGCACCACTATTTTAAGGAACCAGCTAACCATTTAAATGGAATGCGGGGCCAGGGAGATAGCTCAGTAGAATAAGCACTTGCCTGGCAAATGCAAGGTCCTGAGTTCAGAAAAAAAAAATTAAAAATCAGAATGCTAGGCTCTGAAGAATGAAAGTCCCTTAAATGATAACTTCTAACAAGAGAAGAATCCATCTTATTTCCTTTGGCTGCTTTAAGTCCTTGCTGGAACCAATAGATCCTCAGCATTGTTTAAAGAGGGTAAGTGTAAGGTTTCAATTTGGTCTCACTCCAGTTCTCTTTGGGTTTCTAACGTCAGCAGCAACCCAAAACCTTTGTCTGGCAACTTTACCTGGATAGGGAGTTGTATCTTCTCACTTATCTATTAAGTCACATTATAGTGCATCTTTGTAGTTGGTGAGCATGAGGCCAAGTCCCTGGATGAAGACCTTGAAGGGAACTGCTGAACTATGAGCCTGTCCTAAGGTGAGGTAAAGGGGTGTCTCCCCTCATTCCTGGTACTGAAGCTGCCAGAAGTGGATATAGATCATGTAAGGAACAATGTGGATTGCCTGAACTCCAGTGCCATGGACTACAATGTTGAAAGACCATTGGTTTGATGTTTATTTCCTCCTCTGTAAAGAAATGGATGCTGTATTATGAGGGTTAGATAAGGCAACTTACTATAACACAATGATCACTGTAGCTACCATTCAGATGCTGTTGTATTTTTAATAAGACACTGTTTTATAGTGCCTGCCTAGCAAGGTCCTGACTTAGATTCCTGATACCAAAACCCCAAACAAAAAAATAAGGTAGTTTTTAAGCTCACTGGCAATATTCATTCTTTCAACAATCCTATTAAGGTCTAACTTATTTGTTTGAGGCTTCTAAGGTGGGGAAAGACTCTGAGATGCTAAATAAAGTAGTTTGCCCAAAGTTACATAGCTAGCAAATTGCATAACAGACTTAAGGCAGTTTGTCATGTGGATCAGGAGCACAGGCTCTGGAACTAGACTGCTGGAACTAAATGCCTAAAAAAGCATTAGTAAATTACTCAGTAAATGGTAACAATTTTTATTATTACCTATTTACAACCATCACCCCTTTTTGTAAGTCTTTCAATTAAACCCAGAGCCTTGGGTATGATACACAATTGCTCTGTCATTGACCTACTTATCCCCCCGCCCCAGCTCCTTACTTAATCTTTTCAGTAGGCTAAGGAACTGAAGAAAAAGAGCTGGATATGGTGGTGCATGCTTGTAATCTTGTCATTCTGGGAGGCTGAGACTGGATTGAAAGTCTGAGCCCAGTCTGGGCAACCTAGGCAATTTCTATGAATTACAAACCACTTACTAGAGTGAATTTGTGTATTCCTATCATTGGTCACTGTAAGTACTTTCAGGGCTGGAGAGATAGCTTAGCAGTCTAAGTGATGGCCTAGTAAGTGCAATGTCACAAGTTCAGTCCTCAGTACTGCATGCCAGGACCAGAACCAGGAGTGGGGTGCACACCTGTAATTACAGTACTAGGGAGGCCAAGACAGGAGGATTGCTATGAATCTGAACTTTGAAGCAAGATCTTGTATCAAAAAAAAAAAGCCAATAGATGTTTAATTTTTGTCAGTGCAATCTGGGTGTTGTACCTACCTGTAATTCTAGCTACCCAGCAAGCTAAGGCGTGAGAATTATTAAGTAGCTGGGTTTCATCCCCAACAGCACAAAAATAAAAGTCACTACACTCACATAGTCCATACTCACATTTTCCTACATTTTGGAATATATGTATGTGTTAACTTCTGTTTTTTTTTTTTTTTTCCTGATTTTCATTTTTTACATTTAATTTTATGTATTTGGTACAGGGTCTCACTATGTAGCTTGGGCTCATGGTGATCCTCCCATTTTAGCTTCCCAGTATTGGATTACAGGTGTGCACACCTGGTTCTTGGTGGTTGGACGGTATGCCTATGGTGGGACCGGCATAGCATGTGGTGTCAGGTATTGAACCCTGGTCCTTGACTTGCCTAGCCAGGTACTTAGATCGCTAAGCTATCTCTGCAGCCCTTTTCTTGATTTTCTAGGTGCTTTTTATTCCACATGGTATCCTTTAAATTTTAAGTGAGTAAACTTGCCTTCATTTCTAAAGGTGCAACTGGACTAACTCCTATCTGAGTCCGACAGCTGCAGTGCAAACTGCTTGTTGGCTCTTAATGACCACAGCAGTCGGCACACATACATCATTCCATATTTCCTTGACTATCTCTAAATTCAAATAGGATTTTATCATCCCTTAAACTCCTTACTTTTCCTCTTTTTTTTTTTTTTTTTCTTAAAATACTAGCATAAAACTCAAAGATTTCAGAGCCTACTATACTTCAGATTGGGTTTCTAATATCTAAGTGCTAAAGAAATGTTTGTTACCAATGATGATGACAGCATTTTAGCTTCTATGGCAGGGGCCATCTCCTCCCTACCTGCTTCATACTCTGTCTTACAGAGTTATGCAAGAATAGAATGGGTGATTTCCTGGAAGAAAAATGAGATGTAATGGGGGATATTACAAATAGAACATAACCAACAGGAGGTATTATTCAACTCTGGCAAACTGTCATCACATAGGAACATAAACTCCATCTTGCTGCTTATCTACTTTTTATATTATGGCCGGCTCAGCCTGCCCTGGGGGTGGGGCTAGCACAACATGTGGTGCCGGGAATCAAACTGTGGTGCCTACTGTTGTCTAAGCAGGCACTTTAGACCACTGAGCCATCTTGCTAGCCCTGCTTGTCTACTTTTTAAAAGCTTATCTGTTTTTAATATATTTTCATACTGGGGATCAAACCAGGGTTTTCTTCTTCTCAGCCTATTTTCTTTTGAGACAGGGTCTCCCTAAATCGTTTAGGTAAGACTTGAACTTGGGATCCTTCTGCTTAGACTCCTAAAGTGCTAAGATTTGAGGCAGGCCAATTTTGTATACATTCAATATTTGTTGAATAAGGGCTGGCCAAATAGCTCAGCTGATTAAAGCTCCTACTTAGGCAAATACAGGGACAAGGGTTTGATCCCCAGCTTGCTGTGCCAGCCCCACCCCCAGGGTGTGCTGAGATAGCAAATGAGACTGGGTGTGGTGGCATGTACCTGTAACCCAGCACTTGGGAGGCTGAAAACAGCAGGATCACTATGAGTTCAATCTGTGTAGTGAAGCCATGTACTAAATACATAGAAAAAAAGAAAAATATTTTCCTCTTTGCATTTTATTAAACTGATGAAACATACAGAATAGGTGACAAGGGTGGAGGAAGTAGCTCAGTAGAATAAATGCTTGCCTGGCAAGTACAGGGTCCTGAGTTCAATCCTAGTACTGGAAAAAAAAAAAAAAAGGTGCTTCCTTCAGAATAGGTGACAAACAACAAAAGTACTTATCATTGTTGGAAACTAAGTTAGCTGTTCCAGTGCTATTTTACTTTAATCTCTCAAACTCAACTCCCAAGCAACATCAAGGCACAGGTTACATTATTCTTCACATTAGTTTCAACATAGTACCTCAAAAACATTTGCTGTTGTTAAACCCATGACTGAAGAGATAGACTTGATTAGATCTTTAGGTTGTAAATTTACTTCTGAAATTAAAATGTCCCTATAATTATCTCAGTAATAGGCACACTGACCCAAGAAGTGGTGTGTGTGGGGGGGCATATCCTATACCACTTTCTGTTTTCCATGGCAAATATGGGTGGAACAAGATGGGTGAAGAGTGGGATAGCTGACCATTAAAATATAACAGGCCTTAGCCGGGAATGTACCTCAGTGGCATAAGCACCTGCCTGGCAAGCACAAGGTCTGAGTTTGATACCCAGTACAAAAAAAATCACACGGGACTTTATGATAGCCATGTCCAAATTCCTGATGTACGAGTCTCAAGTCTAGTCCTAAAAGCTACAGGTTTTACCCCTCCTGGCCCATAATCTGTGGTTTCTTCCTCCCATGGTCTCTCTGGATGCTGATTTCTACAGAGCCATCTTCTTGGCACAGGTGGTTTGAGGTCTCAGGGGTGGGCACTGGCTTGTTCTTTCCTTCTCTGCAGCTCCTCATGTCGCTTTGTCTGCTGTTCCCTCATGCAATCTCTGAAGGCCTGTACCTGTGGCTGGCACTGCCGCCAGTCCTGGTGCTCAGCCA
>PVJA010053082.1:0-12118 GCA_004027025.1 Myocastor coypus
TTTTTTTTTTTTTGCAGAACCAGGGATCGAACTCAGGACCCGGCGCTTGCCAGGCAGGCACTTGCGCTCCTGAGCTATCTCCCCTGTCCTAAGCCACTGATTAATTTACGAATTCAGGGGCTGGGGAGATAGCTCCGAGGCACAAGTGCCTGCTGGGCAAGTGCAAGGTTGTGAGTTCGAACCCTGGTCCTACCAAAAAAAAAAAAAAAAAAAAAAAAAAATTTACGAATTCGTAAAACCTGGGCTCAACCCTGGTCGACGCCTTTGTTCTGGATAGGGGCATCATGGCTGGCCTTAGGGCCCCTTGGCGCCCCATAACTGCATATATGCCTTGGGGTCTTTATTCTTGCTGTGAGTTACACTGAAGTGGTCGATTGGAATGAACTGGAGAGCTACAGTAATTGCCATGGAATTACAAATGTAACTTTCCTGGGCAGGGAAGGGCTCTCTGTAGTGAGGTCAGGCTGGACCGTGAGGCAAACTGTTTTCATGGAAGGAAGACACTGAGATTTACAGGCAATGACCAGGTTCTCTAGGACCAGTAGCATTTCACAAGCCTTTATTCATCAGAGAAACACCAGCAGCAACTCAGGCCAGGGACAGAGAGCTTCTGGGAGGCCAGGAATGGGCTCCCAGCCCCTGCATGCACCTCCGGTTGGAGTCCGCAGCCAGAGCTTCATACCGATCCAGCTGCCTTCACAAAGTAACTATGACAGGCAGAAGTGAGTGCGGCCACAAACACCACGAACTCGTTGAAGTCCACCTCAGCGTCTCCGCTGGCGTCCAGGTCCTTGAGCAGTTTGTCCACAGTGTCCTTGTCCCTTCCGTTCTAGAAAGACAGGCCCAGGGTCAGCGACAGAGTTGTCACGCAGGGCTCAGCTGCAGACACCGTGCTAGAGGGATGCGGTCCCAGGCACTGTCGCAAAGCACAGCGCCAGGCCCAGCTGCACATGCCAGACAGGCAGTGCCTCTCATTGTTTTGGCCTCTTTGAATCCTGGGGCGCTGTGCAGGAGGGAGTTCAGCACAGTGGGTGGGGGGCTACTTTTGGGTTTACAACACCACTGTCCCAGACGATTGATGCTCAGCTTGTGCCCTGCTGAGTTTATGGGTGCCCCTGCCACCTGCCTGGAGCATGCTGTAACCTGCATCTGTGGTTCTCACAGCCCTGGGCCAGGAAGGTTCTCACATCCCTGTCACAGTGAGGGTCAGAGAGTCCAAGGGACCTGTCAGTGGTCACACCAGAAGGGTTGAGCCCCAGGAGAGAGCACAGAACCCCTGATTCTGCCATCGGCTAGGCCACCTGGCTTCAGCCTCACCGTCCCAGGTCTTTGAGAGGGTCAGGCCGGCTGCTACTGCTGCTGCTGAGGCGGCCTGGACCCCAGCACCATCCTCCCTAGGGTCGGACCAGAGCGCCGTGCTGCATGTCGCCAGCAGGGGGCTGCGCGTCCCCGGCGCTGGGGTGGCCGCTGTGCTCCTTGGGGGGTTCCACACAGCTGCTGGACGAGTGCGGAATGCGGAACGGAGGTAACACTAGGAATTCAGCAGTAGGCACCCTGCGCCCACATGCCAGACCACGCCGCCGTCAGTCACAGCCAGGGCCGTGCAGCAGCAGCTGCGCGACGCCTGGGACTGGGGAAGCCCGGGTGAGCAAGGGCGGCTGGGCGCTGAGGAAATGGCGCTCCCCCGCCCCCCGCCCCCCCCAGGGAGGTGTCCTTGTCACTCTCCAACGCTATTAGGCTTCAGCACCATTAGGGGAGAGCGCTAGGAAGGGCACTGAGCCAGCCTGCTGCGATCCTGATGGAACCCAGCCCGAAGGCGCCTTGGCTTGGGCGCTGGTTCTCACAGCTGCGGCCTGGAATCTGCGTGGTAGCGCATGCCTCGGAGACCGAGGCAGGAGGTCCTGCGGAGCTGGAGACCAGCCTGGGCCACAGAGTAAGCTCGAGGCCAGCCTGAACGGCACGGGGAGATCCTGTGTCAACCTCCTTCCCCCTTCCCCCCAAAAAAAAACCTAAGCAAATTTTCACTAGGCGGGGGCCAGGCAGGATGGCTCAGTGGTCTAAAGCGCCTGCTTAGGAAAGCTTAGGTGGCTTCAGGGACCGCGGTTCAATCCCCGGCACCACATGCTGGCCAGCTCTGCCCTCAGGACAGGCTGAGCTGGCCATAAAAATAAATAAACAAACAAAAGTTCTAAAACATAAACAAATAAATAAATAAATAAAAGCTGGGCGTGGTGGCGCATGCCTGTAATCCCAGCACTTGGGAGGCTGAGGCAGGAGGATCGGTGTGAGTTAGAGACCAGCCTGGGCTACAAAAGTGAGCTCAAGGCCAGCCTGAACTGCATAGTGAGACCCTGTCTCAAATAAATAAATAAATAAATAAATAAATAAATTTTCACTGGGCAGTGTGGTACATACCACAATCCAAACTCTGGGAGCTGAAGTTGGAGGCTTCACAAGACTGACTTAATTTTTTTTTTTTTTTTTGTGGGACTGAGTTTCAAAGTCACGACCTTGCACTTGCCAGACAGGCACTTGTACGATGGAGCTATCTCCCCAGACCCTGTGACTTAAATTTTTGTTTTAACATTTTTTTAAACCTATGCTGTTTACTCTGTGGCACTTTATTTATTTATTTATTTATTTATTTATTTGTCTTTTTGAGACAGGGTCTTTTTATGCAGTTCAGGCTGGCCTTGAGCTCACTTTTGTAGCCCAAGTTGGTCTCGAACTCGCAACGATCCTCCTGCCTCAGCCTCCCCAGTGCTGGGATTACAGGCGTGCGCCACCACGCCCAGCGGCCTCTGTGACTTAAAATTAAAAATTAGCCAACCTTGGTGGCCCATGCCTGTAATCCCAGAATATGAGAGGCTGAGGCAGGAGGATGGCAGTGATCAAGGCCAGCCTGAGCTATAAAGCCAGACCCTGATTCAAACTACAAAAAAAATGCGCCTTGCTGCATTCGTATTTACGTACATGCTGAGCTCTGCTCCTCCCTGAAGCTCTGTCTGAGTGAGCAGGGGCGGCAGCCCAGAGCCCTGGGAGGGCAAGGCGGGGGAGGAATATGGAGTAGTAAGAGCTCTGTTTAGACCTGCTGTGACTCCCTGTGGTCTCCGAGGTCCTCAGAGAGGCTACTGGCTCTGGGCCAGCAGTGCCACCACGGGTCACCCCTGTCCCACTCGTTATGGCCCGCACCTAACGCTCAGGTTTGAATGCCACCATCTCACCAAGCCCTGCAGAGAGAGGCCTGGGGTGCAGCTCTGCACGGCTGCTCCAGCGCCTGCCACCGCCCCCAGGTGGGTCCCCCAGAGGGCAGCTGCGCCCCGCCTGCCTCCCGCCTTCCGGGAGCTGCCCCTGCAACCTCACCTGCAGGAAGCCGGGCAGCTCCGTCTCCATCAGTGCCTTCAGCTCCCTCTTGGTCAGGCTCTGCTTGCTGCCCTCCGCGCCCGCGTAGCGGGTGAAGACATTGATGACCATGCCCATGGCGGTCTCCAGCTCTGTCATGGTGCTGGCTCTGCTGCCTGGCTCTGGGGCTGGCAAAGCTGAGGAGGAAATGCTGCCCAGGAGGCCCTGGCAGCGGCTTTATGAGGCCAGCCTTGTTGACACAGAGGGTGGGGCGGGCCAGGCACGCTGCTGGCCTTTTCTGCAGTCCCCTGCCCTGCCTGCCCGTGTGGGGCTCACAGCTGAGTCATGGATAGGCCCTCCCTCCTGGGGGAGCACAGGGTCTCTGCAGGCTCGGGCCTGCTCAGCGTCTGCGGAGTCATGGGCCAGCCTCCCCAGCCCCACCTTGGATTTCAGAATGTGTAGTAGGCTTCAGGGCAGGACCTGACAAAACGGCTGTGCAGTGTGCTCATCGCACTTCAGAGTGGTCTGGTTACTTGGGGAACAGCTAAGACCCCCACTCCTTCCAGGCACAGCAGATAAAGGGGCGGCTTCGAAGCTCCAAGGGCCAGGGCCTGGGTTCGAAACCTGTCCCAGCCTCTCCCAGTGTCACCTCCAGCAGGTCATCCAGCTCCTGTTTATCACACTGTCCTGGCCCCGAGGGTCGATCTCCTCAGCCTGGGTCCTGGAGAGAGCCTTAGCAGGGACCTGTTGGAGCACTGCCATGCTACTGGCACTTTCCTCCAGGGCACGGTGGCTATGGAGCTGGAGGATTCGTTTTGGCAGACTGGGCAGGTCAGGATGCCAGCACATGATTTTGATGCAGGAAGAAAATACTGATCTGCGGTGGATGACCTCCAATAGGGAACCTCTACATGATATAGGGAAAACCGATCCCCAGCCTGAAAAGTACCTGGGACGAGTTCGTGTTCTCTAAAACAGGAGCATGAATTTTAGGAACAAAAGGAGGTAATGAGCGGAACATATTTATCGAAAGAAAGCTCCAGTCCGAGAGAAGGACAGGAGGGGGATCCCAAGTGGGTGTCCCCCTGGAAGCTGTCTCTTCCAGGGACTTTTATTTATTTATTTATTTATTTTGTCTTTTTGAGACAGGGTCTCACTATGCAGTTCAGGCTGGCCTTGAGCTCACTTTTGTAACCCAGGCTGGTCTCGAACTCACACCGATCCTCCTGCCTCAGCCTCCCAAGTGCTGGGATTACAGGCGTGAGCCACCACACCCGGCTCTTCCAGGGACTTTTATACAGAGGACATGGGACCTCTCTTAGGTGGGTAGGAGGTGGGATAAAACTGTAGTCAACCAATGAGATTACAAGCACCATTGCTGAGGTAAAATTGATTAACATCGGGATCCAATGGGAAGGCAAGTCACGTAGCAAGCGGGCAAGAACACCACCTATGGAGCTTGGGCTCGTGACTCTTTTTAGGATCTTTTAAGGTGATTGGTATCTACTTAGAGTATCAATCCCTGATTCCCATACCTAGGGAAGTATGTAGTTGCTTCTTTTTACTCTTGTCTTGAGATCTGGCCCACGGTGGAGGAGTGTCTGTCTCTAGTTGAAGGTCACCTTGCCTTCCATGTCGTCCCTGAGGGCCTGGCCCTGTCTGACTGCCTATAATATTTCTATCTAATTCAGCTGCCTACAACAATTTCACCCGGCAGCCACCTCTCAGTCCCCTCTTCTTTGTTTCCCTGCCACGCCCACAGCTGCCCTCTGCCTCCCTCTCCTCTCCCACATGTGACAGAAGACGTGTGACAAGTGGCTTCTGCACCCTGCTCACTTAACACGGTGATAATGGGTTTCCGTCTACTTTCTGCAAACGCCACAACTTTGCTCCTCTTTCTGGCTGAGCAGTACTCCACTCTGGACATGTACCACAGTTTCTTTATCCACGCATCTGGGGAGAAGCCCCTAGGCCGCTCTCGTGTCTCGGCTATTTGAGTAGTGCTGTGCTGAGCGGGTATTTATCCAGCTGTACTATGCCAACTTCAACTCCTTCAGTACACACAGCTGGATCAAATGCTAGCTCTAGTTTTTACTTCTCTGGGGAGCCTCCGCCCTGGTGTCTACAGTGGTCATTCCAGTTTACATCCTGCTGGCAGGCAGGAGGCCTGCCACCTCACCAGCCAAGTTTTGTTTTTGATTGATTAATTGATTGATTGATTGATTTTTGCTGTGCTAGGGATTAACCCCTGGGCCTTTGTACTGACCTGCAACCCAAGCTGTTCACCCCCACCTTTTTTTGGTTGTTAAATGGACCAGGCTGGATTCAAACTTGCAGTCCTTGGAGCTCAGCCTCCCAGAGTGTGTCCCCTGGAAGCCACTGCCCACCTGCCGTGATCACAGGGACATTCCTACAAGTGTGTACCTGGCTTGCTCTCTGTGTTCTTGATGATAGCCTTTCTGCCTGGGCTGAGACAAGATCTCAGTGTATTTCCATCTGCATTTCCCCCCAATGGTTAAAGATGTTGGAAAAAATAAATAAATAAATAAATAAATAAATAAATAAATAAAAAAGATGTTGGACTTTTTTTTTTTGGTCTTTTTTTTTTTTTTTTCCAGGACTGAGGTTCGAACTCACGACCTTGCACTTGCCAGGCAGGCACTTGTGCCACACAGCCATCTCCCAAGGCCCCCTTTTTTTGTCTTCCTGAAATAGGGTTTTACTACGCCATTCAGGCTGGCCTTGAGTTGTGTAGCCCAGGCTGGTCTTCAACTCAGCAATCCTCCTGCCTCAGCCTCCTGGGCGCTGGGATTGCAGGTGTGCTCCACTTGGCCCAGCTGAGCATATTTTCATAGACTCCTCAGATTTTGTACTTCCCCTGGTTCTTCGGGGGTATGGGGCGTGGGGAGGTTTTCTTTGAGTTCTTCACATGCCTTGGATGCTCATCCTGTCCAAGAGCGCTGGCCAGGTTTCCATGTGCAGGTTGTGTGTCCCTCCGCTGACTGTGTCCTTTGCTGGGTGGAAGCTCTGGAATGTGACCCAGTCCCATCTGTTGATTCTCAGTAGTCCTGGCTGCTGGAGTCCTGTTCAGGAGTCTTTGGCTATGCTTGAGGTCTCCCCTAGGTTTTCTCTTAGCGGTTCCAAGGTTTTCTTTTTATGTAGTTAGTGCAGGGTCTACAGGACCTCACTGTGCAGATTGGACTCGTGGTGATCCTCCTGGTTTCAGCATCCCAAGCTTGGGATTACAGGCGTGCTTCTATGCCCAGTCTCAATCGCTATCTGAGCGTGCCCAGCGGGCTGGGCCAGCACGACTTATGGTTCTAGGGATCGAACCGCGGGCCTGGTGCTCTGCCAAAGCAGGTGCTTTAGTCTGCTTGTTGTAGGGAGCTGAATTAGAAATATTCTAGGCAGAGGGGCTGGGAAGATAGCTCCAAGGCACCAGTGCCTGCTGGGCAAGTGCAAGGTTGTGAGTTTGAACCCCAGTCCCGCAAAAAAAAAAAAAAAAAAAAAAAAAAAACTAATAATAATAATAATAAAAGAAATATTCTAGGCAGGCAGACAGTGCCAGGCCCTCAAGGAGAAAAGATGGAAGCCAAGGTGACTTTGCAGCTTTGGAAGAGACAGACACTCCCTGCTGTGGGCCAGACCTCAGGACAAAGAGCAAACAAAAGCAGCCACAGGCTTCCCTAGGCTTGGGCATCAGCAATGAACTCTAAGTAGGTGTCAATCGCCTTGAAAGAGCCCAAACCAGTCACTAGCCCAACCCCAAACAAACAAAGACGTATTCATGCTTGCTACGTCGTGACTCGCCTCTCCATTTGGTCCTGGATTTATTTATTTAGTTAGTTATTGAATTTTTTATTTTATTTTATTTTATTTATTTTTTTCTTGTTTCAGAACCTTTATTTGTTTATTCACTCACTTCTCATTTTTATGGCCGGCTCAGCCCGCCTCGAGGGCAGGGCTAGCACAGCATGTGGTGCCCGGGATTGAACCGCGGTCCCTGAAGCCGCCCAAGCTTTCCCAAGCAGGCGCTTTAGACCACTGAGCCATCCCGCCGGGCCCCTGGTCCTGTATTTAATCAATTTTACCTGAGCAATGGCGCCTGTAATCTCATTGGTTGGCCATCGTTTTGTCCCACCTAGGCGAATTCCAATGTCTTCACCACCTTAGACCTGCCTCACTGTATGGTTTTCCTCCATAAAAGTCCCTGGAAGGGACAGCTTCCCCCGGGACAACCCGCTTGGGTCCACCTTCTGTTCCTCTCTTGGGCAGGAGCTGCTTTCTTTTTCTTTTCTAATACTTTAGGTTATGGCCAGCTCAGCCTGCCCTGGGGGTGGGGGTGCAGCATGTGGTGTTGGGGATTGAGCCTCAGTCCCTGAGGTTGCCTAAGCCTGCCTAAGCAGGCTGAGCTAGCTCACTGGCCCCATCGTGCAGGGACTTTCTTTCCCAATGAAGAAAGGTTCAGCTCATAACTTCCCTTTGTTCCTAAAACTCATTCTTCAGTTTCAGAGAACATGAACTTACCCCAGCGAAGGTTGGGAGATCATTTTTCCCTGTATCACCTGGAGGTTCTCATTTGGAGGTCATCCGCTTGAGATCTGTTTTTTTCTCCCTGTATCACGCTGAGCTATCTGGCCCGCCCTACCCCTTTAATCCATTTTGATATGAATTTTGTCCAGGGTGAGAGGCAGGGGTCCAGTTTCGGCCCCCTGTGTATGGATTTCGCTGCTCCTGCACCCCTGCTAATGAGGCTTTCACCCCTTCACCCAGCACTGCATCCATGGCTCTGGCCGCCCCACGCTGCTCTCTACTTGGTGGACCCTTGGGACTCGGCACTGTGATCCCACTGGCTTAGCTCTGCTTGCTCAGGCCGCGTTGGTTATTCTGGGTCTGGTGCATTTTCGTGAGACTTTCAGGATCAGTTTCCTCCACCTTTGAAGAGGGTCATTGGTGTTTTGACGGGCGATGCATCGGATCTGGAGGCTGTTTCGTGACGCTTGTAAATGTGTCTGGAGATTTCACCAGGGAATGTGGGGATGTTGCTGTGACCATGCAGGTAGGGAGTGGCCTCCAGGGGCCACAGGACCAGGCTGACCCATAGAAGGAATCTCAAGGTCACACTTCCTGTGTCCTTCTTTCAGAAAATTTCATTAGAAACAAGCACTGGCAGAAGGCACAGTGGCCCATGCAGGGTCTTCTCTTGGTACAGAGCTTCATAGTCATGGCTGGTAGAGTGGACACAGCAGGAAATGCCTGGTCAAAGTGTAGGTAGGGCTGTATGCAGCTGAATTACATAAAAATATTACAGGTAGGGCCCAGCAGGATGGCTCAGTGGTCTAAGGAGCCTGCTTAGGAAAGCTTGAGTGGCTGCAGGGACCGAGGTTCGATCCCCGGCACCACATGCTGCGCCAGCCCTGCCCTCAGGGCAGGCTGAGCTGGCCATAAAAATAAACAAACAAACAAAAGTTCTGAAACAAGAAAAAAAATTAAAAAAATATATTACAGGTAGTCAGACAGGGCCAGGCCCTCAAGGACAACATGGAAGACAGGTGGCTTCACAACCAGATAAACACTCCTCTGCCATGGGCCAGATCTCAAGACAAGAATAAACAAAAACAACTACATACTTCCCTAGGGATGGGCATCAGGGATTGATATTCTAAGTAGGTATCAATCACCTTGAAAGAACCCAGCTGAGTCACTAACCCAAGAGACTGGATTTAATCTATTTTACCTGAGCAATGGTGCTTGTAATCTCATTGGTTGATCATAGCTTTTGTCCCACCTCATACCCACCTAAGTGAGTTCCCATGTCTGCTCCACAACCCTAAACCCACCTCACCCCACAGCTTTCCTCTATAACAGTCCCTGGAAGAAACCGCTTCCGGGGACACCCACTTGGGACCTCGTCCTGTCTCTTTCCCGGACAGGAGCTTTCTTTCCCTCAATGAATATGTTCTGCTCATCACCTCCGTTTGTTCCTAAAATTCATGCTTTGGTTTTAGAGAACACGAACTCGTCCCAGGTATTTTTCCAGTGGGGGACCGGTTTTCTCTCTATTATGTGGAGGTTCCCTATTGGAGGTCATCCACCCCAGATCAGTTTTTTCTTTCTGTATCAGTAGGACCTGCTTGACCTTTGCCTTTTTTTTTTTTTTTTTTTTTTCTGTCTTTTTGAGGGTAGGCCTCCCTATGCAGTTCAGGCTGGCCTTGAGCTCACTTTTGTAGCCCAGGCTGGTCTCGAACTCGCACCAATCCTCCTCCCTCAGCCTACCCAGTACTGGGATTACAGGCGTGAGCCACCATGCCCGCCTGACTTTTGCCTTCTGGCCCTTCCACGTGCACAGGAACTGATTTCCCAGATGGGCCTGCACTATATTCAAATGCGCCCTGGTTGGGGTTGCATGGATCTCCAAAGTTAGGTCCTACCCTACAGGAGACTGAGTCTCAGCTCTCTGTCCCTGGCCACCTAGGAGTCACCTTCCTTCCCATCCTCCAAGCCTGGGCATCTGAGGTCCTGGGCCCTGCCACAAAATGCCATGGGGTCCTGGGACCATGAAGCAGAGCAGAGCGGTGAAAGTGGATGGCCGTGGGTTTGTTTTTCCTGATGTCCACGGCTCACAGGAGCTGGGGGTGGCGGTTCCGCCCTGGCTTCACGCTTGATGGGGCCCCCAGCCTGGTCTTGAGAACTCCACACCCCCAACCTGGGCTGCCACTCTGGTGTCTAGGTACCTGGGCACAGGGGCTTTGTGTCCAGCATAAAGGGCCAGGCAAAGAACCAGAGCAAGAGGCTCCTACTAATCAGCGTGCAGGTCCTCACCTCCACGATGGGAAGGATAAGAGGTGTTGTCCCCCAACTTCTATTGGCTTTTTTTTTTTTTTTTTGTCTTTTTGAGACAGGGTCTCGCTATGCAGTTCAGGCTGGCCTTCAGCTCACTTTTGTAGCCCAGGCTGGTCTCGAACTCTCACTGATCCTCCTGCCTCAGCCTCCCGAGTGCTGGGATTATAGGTGTGCGCCACCACGCCCGGCTTCTGTCCCCCAACTTCTGACAAAGTTGCTCTAACACCAGGCCACTGGGGAGGCCAGAAAGGTCTTCAGGGAGTCTGGTGCCAGGGAAAGTTGGACATTTTTGAGAAAGCCTTTGGTATGCAGTGTAGCAGGCAGGCGCAGGTCTGAGGAAGTGACTCATCTCTGTCCTCTGGAGCCGGGGGGCAGGGAGGTGCTTAGAGGCCGACCGTCTGGGGCCCAGCAGAGGTGGCCCCTGGTGTCTGGCCGCAGGTCCTGAGCAAGCCCTGGGTTGGGTGATGTATCGCAGGCCAGAGTAGACCCTGGCATCCGAGTCTGCAGCCAGGAAGAGGCAGAAGGGAGAGGTGGCAGAGCAGGGCAAGGGCAGCAGAGAGGAAAGCGGGGCCCTGGCTGGACCTGGGAACAACTGGAGTGTGAAGGGCAGGGGACAGTAGTGTGCAGGAGAGGGCACAGGCCTGCAGCCTGGGTGCTTTGCGGAGGGACAGTGGGGTCCACAGTGGAGAAGGCCAGGAAGGCCCCTGCAAATGCCCGCTGGCACCTCTGAGCTGCAGGGGACCCTCCCAGGGCGCTGGTTCTGCTGCTTTCCATGTGGTCTGGAGCCCCAGCTGATCCAGATGGGCAAAGCTTAATAGCATTTGGGGAAGAGGGCGTGGCCAGATTTGGAACAGGGTCTCACTACGCAGCCCAGGGCGGCCTGGACCTCCCAGCGATGCTCCTGCCTGGCCTCCTCAGTGCTGGGTCTGCAGGTGTGAGCCACCGTGCCCGACGGGCCCTCTCAGCAGTTGGTGTGCCTGATGGGTGAGGAGCCCGGGCAGGAGGCTGAGCTGCCATGAGCAGGCTGTGGGGCCTGGGCTGAGCCTGGCTCCTAGACGCCTGCCCCCTGGTAGACTTACTGCACAAGCATGTCCGAACCAAACCGGTTTCCTCCTCGATAATGTCTCAGACAAATATTTGGTGAGGGTGGAGGCTGAGAGAGCTGAGGAAGTCAGTTTCCCAGCGCCCAGTGGGGTCACAAACTCCGCAGCCGTGGGAGCGCGGGGGCCGTTGCCCAGCCTGTGAAGCTGGGCTCCCACACCATCCAGGACAGTGAAGATGACTGTTTTACCAGGGGCTGTGCGGCTGACGTCCTGAGAAGCAGTAGCTATACTGCAACTATGTGGGTGACGGTAACTATTTCACTTGTGATGGACAGCTCATCCAACTAGCTGGATTCCCTGGGACCTCCAAGCCACCGGTGCCCAACTGCTGCTGGCTGCTGCATCTCCTGGCTGCAGCTACAGCAGCGTGGCCTCTGCTTCTGCGGTCACATGGATGTCTTCTCTTCCCCTGAACAGGAGCTCAGAAAGACACTCATCAGGCGAGCAGCCTGACTTCCCAGAAATGTTCAGGTGGACCTCAGCGTGGCCCACACTGTCCTTGACTTGCCCTGAGATCTCAAGGGCCAGTGCTCCTTCCTGGCATAAGGTCTGTTTCCTAGGAGCCAGCAACCCCAATCCCTCCACTCTGACACTCAGAGCTTGGGGTGAGCAAGGTGCAGCTATGGCGGCCTGCGCCAGGCGGGTGATAAGCCTGGCAGGAGCTGTGCTCCAGGCCCAACTCGGTCACCACAGCTGAGCTCTGCGTGGGTCCAGCCTAGCCTCTCAGGCCCAGTGCAGGGCCTGGTTCACGCCCATGGGGTCTGCAGAGCTTTAGCAGCTGGCAGCCAGGCAGCCATGCTACAGGGAGGAGATTTTTTTTTTTTTTTTTT
>PVJA010053083.1:0-12122 GCA_004027025.1 Myocastor coypus
GGCCCAGCCCGCCCCGAGGGCAGGGCTGGCGCAGCATGTGGTGCCGGGGATTGAACCGCGGTCCCTGAAGCCTCCCAAGCTTTCCCAAGCAGATGCTTTAGACCACTGAGCCATCCCGCCGGGCCCCTGTTTTCCATTTCTATGATTAGCCCATCATCTACCCAATTAGGGCTGACGTCTGAGAGTCAAATTAGCCCCCCCCTGGGAGTTCCATGGTTGTTAGTTCCTTGGTTGTTTCTCGTCCACACATTCTGGATCTCAAATGTCTCCCCACCTTTCCATCACTAGTGTCATTTTATTAGATCAGAGGAATGAAATTTCAGGCCAATAGTAGCATATTGATGAAGAGCATGCGGCTTTTGCTAGGGCTTGAACCCAAGTACTGTACTCCTGAGCTGTGGTCAAGTATGAATTTGGATATAGAAATTGTGTAAGGTAATTAACACTTGATCTTGGCTAAAATTATTAGTGACTATCCATAAATAAAAAAAAAATTATGACCCTACCCATATTTTTCTATTTCACTTGACTTACATTTTACACAAAAGACTGGGGGTCCGCCAATACTTGCAATACCAACATAGCAATAACTATAATTTTCCCATAAATCCATAGTGTTGTATACCCTATCACATTTTACATAGTCATTGAAAATAGAAGACTCAATAATTGCTTTTTGAATTAATGAGTGAATTAAGTCATAATCATTCTATGTTATTTATTTTTTACGGTACTAGGAATTACATTTACTACTTTTCCTGAGATAGGGTCTCACCATGTAGCCCAGCCTGGCCTCAAACTTGGGGCCTCAACCTCTTAAGCACTGGGATTATAGGTGTGTGCTACCCTGCCAGGCTGTAGCACTAGAATTAAACTTGGGGCTTCATGCTTGCTAAGTGAGTCCACTACTACTGAGCTGCATTGCCCATCTTCCATTCTTATAAAAGATTCATAAGAATAGTTGTGTATACTGTGAGAATTCAGCATGGTTTTACATTTATTATTTAATTTTTATTAATATTTTTGAGATATTTTTGAGCTCTCATACAACTGAAAGAAATAATGCTGAAGTTGGGCATGGTGGTGCATGCCTGTAATTCCAGCATTAGGGAGGTCGAGGCAGGAGGATCATCATAAGTTTGAGACCAGCCTGGGTTACAAAGTGAGCTGAACACCAGGCTGAACTGGCCTTTTGAGACCTTGTCTCAAAAAAGAAATTTCAGAGATCCTGTGTGTCCTTTACCTAGTTTCTTCTAATAGTAGATCTTGCAAAACTATAATATAATTTTATAAACAGAATATTAATATGAATACAGTGAAGGTACAGGAAAATTCCATTACCACAAATATAATTCCTGTTCTCTTTTTGAAGCACACCCACTTCCCTCCCAAGTCTGCCCTCTTGACTTCTGGCAAGCATGACTCTGTTCTCAATTTTCGTAATTTTGTCATTTTAAGATTGTTGTGAGTATAAATAGTATCATGCAGGATGCAATTTTGTGATTGAGTTTCCTCACTGGAGATTTATGTATGTGACTGTGTATCAATCATTCATTCTGCATTTGGTTCATTTTAAGTGTGTAAATCAATGTTTTTTAAAAATTATGTCCACTAGTTGTACAAAAACTACCACTACCACCACCACCACCACCATGAATTATAGAACATTTTCATCACTTCCAAATGAAACTTTGTATGTTTCAGCCATCAACCCACATCCTCCTCTTCCCTAGCTCTAGGTAACTAATTATCTATTTTCTGTCTCTATAGGTAGGTAAATAGAATATCTCTATCTCTATCTCTATCTCTATCTCTATCTCTGTCTCTGTCTCTGTCTCTGTCTCTGTCTCTATCTATATCTATATCTACATCTACATCTATATCTATATCATGTATTTCAGAAATTTCATCTGAATGGAATCATACAACATATAGTGTTTTGTGACTTGATTCATTTTACTTAATAATTGTTCAAGGTTATGGCCTGTATCAGCACTTCATTCCTTATTGTCGAATCATCTCCAAATGTATGCGTAGACCACACTGGATCCATTCATTGGTTGGTGAACATATGGGCTATTTCTCTATTCAGGTTTCTCTGAATAATGCTATGCACATTCATGTACAAATTTTTCTGTGGACACGTTTTATTTTAAAGAGAAAAAATAAAAATATCAGCAAAATAGTTTCAAAATAGGTTAGGAAGAATAACAAAGATTAATACATTGTGTATTGTTATCTTCAATCTAGTTATTCAGGTTGTAGACATTTTTTATTTTTAAAGAATATAAAGTAGTGGGGCCCGGCAGGATGGCTCAGTGGTCTAAAGCGCCTGCTTAGGAAAGTTTGGGTGGCTGCAGGGACCGCGGTTCGATCCCCTGCACCACATGCTGTGCCAGCCCTGCCCTCAGGGCAGGCTGAGCTGGCCATAGAAATAAATAAATAAACAAACAATAGTACTGAAACAAGAAAAAAATAAATAAAATTAAAAATTTTTTAAAAAAGAATATAACGTAGTGTTAGAAAAAAAGAATTAGAAATGGTACAAGATTTCACTGGAGAAAGTAATAGGAATTCAATGGTGGGTGTTGTTTTACATGATGTTATGTTTTAAAATGCATTTGGTACAGGGTCTCACTGCGCAGCTGAGACTCATAGTGATCCTTGTGCTTTCAGCCTCCCCAGCACTGGGATTACAGGTGTGCACCACCACATGCCAGGTCTCAATGGTTGGCTCAGCACTTCTAGGGGCAGGGCTGGTGCAGCATGTGGTGCCGGGGATCAAACCGTGGTTGCTGAAGCCGCCCAAGCTTTCCCAAGCAGGTGCTTTAGACCACTGAGCCATCCTTCCAGGCCCTGTTGTACCTTTTTATACACGTATCTCTATAATGTTGCTTAATTCTTCCTATAAAATAAGTATGGCATTATCCTTGTTTTATAAGTGGGAAAACAGGTTCAGAGGTGAGAGATTTGTCTAGGGAAACATCTAGTACTCATTTTTTTTCTATTTTTTGGAACCAAGGATTGAACTCAGGACCTTCACTTGCCAGGCAGACACTTGTGCCCCTGAGCTATCTGTCTGGCCCAACATCTAGTAAATAGCATAGCCAGGGCGAGTTTACACCTTTAGCTTCTGATTCTGCCTTCACTTGTGTTTTTTTTCAACATGACAGCTGATTCAAGGTAAACATAATCAGAGTGGGTTTTGTTTCTCTTTACACATTAATCTGTCAGCCAGAACCTTAAAACCCTGTCAAGCAAGAGTCAGTACTGTGCTGGGGCTGATTTATACCAGATCCCAAAAGCTGATTGTTACAATTTCAGGAAATCCAAGAGCTGGTTCACTTCATGTTGGTAGCTCGAGATTGGCCATGGTGGGAATGTTTACATTATGGAAATCACTTTTACAAATCAGTATTACTTCTTCTGTTTGTCAGCTCTCCATTACTGTAAGGATTGCTGGGCATGGTGACACATGCATGTAATCCCAACACATGAGAGGCTGAGGCAAGATGATTGCCCAAAATTTGAGATTTGAGGCTATCCTGGACTATAAAGTAAGACCCTGTCTCAATTCCTGCCCCTTGCATTAAAAAAAAAACAAGGGCCATGAAGATAGCTCAGTGATATAAGTGCCTGCCTGGCCAGTACAAGGTTCTAACTTCAATCCCTGGTATTGAAAAAAAAAAAGTGATGAGATTTATTTTGGCTTACACTGTGGAGGTTTTAGTCCATGGCTGGTTGCCCTCATTACTTTATATATGTGGCAAAGCACTTCAATTTGTCATGGCAAGAGTGTTTGGAGTGCAGCAAGCTGTCCCTTTCCTGGCTGCTGGCAGTGACAGAATGAGAGCAAGGGCCTGGATTTTCACTGTGCACTTTGAGGCGATGCCTCTAATGGTATGATGTCTCCCAGGAGGCATCACGTCTTAAAGGTTCCCCTACCTCTTTCTAGGGCCAAGATATGGACCAAACACAAGTGGGCCTTTAGAGGGTGTTGTACCTCCCACGAGAGCCTCCTGCTCCTAGGCTGTTTAGCATTTGTCAACATCTCTGCTTAAAGAAATGATTTTGAGGGTTGTTTGAGCTGTGAAATGATGATTATCTATGCAGTTCACACAAATTTGGCTAAACAAATTCATCATATGCTCTTTGAGAGCAATGGAAGTTCAGAATGGTTAATATACAAGAGTATTTAGAGGCAGAGGGAGTCGTGTACCACTGTTGAGTTTGACACCATGGGCACAGGCTCCCTCCCCACTGCGAGTAGAGTTGCTGAGTTTTCATGATTAAATTGTTCAGATGATAGAGGTAGGACATAATGAATGATCATAATCATATATCCCAAAGTCAAAAAGCGTTACTGCTACCACTGTTCACAGTAATGACTGACAGCATAGTAGAATGAGGCAATATTTGATCACCATTAATTCTTTTATTTTTGTCTTTTTGAGACAGGGTCTTACTATGCAGCTTAGGCTGGCCTTGAGTTCACTTTGCAGCACAGGCTGTTCTCAAACTCACAATGATCCTCTTGCCTCAGCCTCCCTGGTGCTGGGATTACAGGAGTACATTATCATGCCAGACTGGTTACCTTTAATTCTTACCTAAGCACAAAGTGTTTTGTCATATAACTATTGCCAGTCTAAGAACTTACATATGTTTTATTCTGTTTTGCTGTTTTACTTTTTATACTCAGGAGAAAAATATCTTCATTTTCCCAGATTATAATACCATCCACAAATTTACGTGTACCTTTTTTCATCAGTGCTGGGAATCAAATCTAGGGCCTCACACATCCCTGGTAACTGTTCTGCCCTC
This sequence comes from Myocastor coypus, assembly GCA_004027025.1. Taxonomy (NCBI): domain Eukaryota; kingdom Metazoa; phylum Chordata; class Mammalia; order Rodentia; family Myocastoridae; genus Myocastor; species Myocastor coypus. The sequence continues at coordinate 4,822 of PVJA010053083.1, forward strand.
AGATACTTTTCTAGCTCTGTAGCCCAAGTTTTGGGCCCTACGAAAAAATGCTATAATGTTAGCTTTAAAAACTCAGTACACAATGCTTGCTTTGACAGCATATATGCTAAAATCTCAGTACACATTCACTACTTAAGAGAAAAGTGTCTTTGTATTCACTCCTTTATCATTTCTCAGCTTCATTTCTTCACAAAGATTTGGCTTTCCTTCTAGTATTTTATTTTAGCTTTATCCTTTTTATTTTTAGCTTCTCTGCTGGTTATGAATTCTCTTAGCTTTTCTTATTTGGAAATGTTTTCATTTCACATTTATTCCCAGCTTGTCTTCTTTATTCCTTGTCAAGGAACAGAGTGAGGGCCAGGGATATAACTCAATGGTACAAGCTCATGCTTGGTAAGCACAAGGTCCTGAGTTTGATTCCTGGTCCCAAAAAAGAAAAGGAAAAACAACCAGCTTGAAATATGATGCACATAGTATATAATTCACTCATTAAAATGTGCAACATGTGCTGTTGCCCGTTGCGTGGCTATCATCATAGTGTTACAACATTTTCATTACTGTGCCCTGGGCACCTTAGCTATTTCCCTAACCCCTGCCCCAAAATTCACCTCAATCTTAAGAAACACTTAATTGACTTTGTCTGTATATATTTCCCTATTCTGGGTATAAATTAAGGAAACTATATAATATTTGGGGTTTTGTACCTGGTTTATTTCACTTAGCATGTTGTATTCAAAGCTTGTCCCTGTGGCAGCAGGTATCAGTTACTTCACACCTTTTTATGTATTTGGTACATAGTCTCACTACACAGCTAGGATTTAGAGTGAACTTCCTGTTTTCAGCCTCCCCAGTGCTGGAATTACAGGCATGCACCACCACGCCCGGTCTCAGTGGTGGATCAGCGTGCCTGGGGGTGGGGCTGGCACAGTACATGGTGCCACGGATTGAATTCCTGTTCCTATGCTTGCCTAAGCAGGTGTTTAGTCCACTGAGTTATCTTGCTAGCCCCTTCACTCCTTTTTAAGCTAAAATAATACTCCCTTGTGTAGACTTAGCACAATTATTTTTGTCATGTATGCATTGATGGGCATTTTGAATTGTTTCCTCCTTTTGGCTATCATGAAGAATAGTGTTAAAAACATTTATCTATAAGCATATTCTTGAGCCTGTTTTCAAATATTTTGAGTATCCTAGGCTTGCCTTGTATTCATGGCAATCCTTCTCCCTCAGCCTTCTCAGGACTGTGACAGTTTCACTATTTCTTTTATTATTTTTTATGGCCGGCTCAGCCTGCCGTGGGGGTGGGGACAGGATGTGGTGCCAGGGATTGAAACTTGGTCCCTGTGGTTGCCTAAGCTTTCCTAAACAGGTGCTTCAGACTGCTGAAGTATCTTGCCGACCCTTTTTTTTTTATTTTTTAAGGAATAAAAATGGTAAAAAAATTAGAAACTATACAAAATTTCATCAAAGTAATAGTAATATCTTTTTCCCTTCTTTTATCCTTTTCCTCATCCCAATTTTTCCATTTCATTGAACAGAATCTTTCCTTTTCACAATATCTGTTGTGCCTTTCAAATTTTAGGTACTTTGAGGTTCTCACACTAGTGAGACAATATGATATTTGCTCATATGGATCCGATTTATATCTCTTGCCATATAGTCTCTAACTACAATCATTTATTTACAAACAAGTCTCATTTATCTTTTTTATAAGTGAATAATACTCCATTGTGAAAAATACCATATCATCTTTATCCATTCTTTAGTTGATGGGCATTTGGGTTGTTTCCAAGGCTTACCTATGACAAGTTGCACTGCTGTAAATATGAGAGCCCATATACTGCTATGGTATGATGTCTTCAGTTCTTTTGTAATAGCTGGCTTGAATGGGACCTCCAACTCCAGCTTTTTGGGGAATGTCCACACTGATTTCCATAGTCGTTGCACCAGCCTTCACTCCTGCCATCAGTGGAGAAGGGTTCCTTTTTCCCCACAGCCTTTTAGCATTTGGTATTGCTTGATTTCTGCATGATAGCCATTCTTTCTGGCATAACATGGTAGGTATCTAAGCATTGTTTTAACTTGCATCTCTTGGAAGACCAGTGAAGTTAAACTTTTTTTCTTATTTGCTATTTGTATTTCTTCATTTATGAAGAGCATATTCATCTCAGATGCCCAGTTTTAGATTGGTCTTTGAATTTTGGAGACCTGATTTTTAAAATTTTTGTATGTTCTAGAAAGAAATCTTTTGTCTGAGGGATAGTTGCCTAATTTTTCACTCCAATTTATGGGATTGCTTTTTGCTCTGTTGGTGATTTCTTTTGGAATGCAGAAACTTTTCAAAAAGATGAGATCCCAATTGTTGATTCTTTGACATATTTCCTGTGTAGTTTTAATTTTTTTGTGTGTATTTTAGTACAGGCTCTATAGGGTCTCACTGCACAGACCAGACTCATAGCAATTCTCCTGTTTACAGTTTCCCAAGCACTGGGATTACAGGCATGCACCACCATACCCAGTCTCAATTGTAATCTCAGCACATCCTGGGCACAGGGCTGGCACAGCACACTGGGAATTAAACTCAGCCCCTGCAACTGCCTAAGCAGGTGCTTTAGTCTGCTGCGCTGTTGGGCTGGCCTTCGTGCAGTTTGGTTTTTGTTCATGAACTCTCTACCTACCCCTACATCTTTAAGATTTCTACCTACTTTCTCCTCCAGTAGATTTAGTGTTTTAGTTTTGATATTTAAATCTTTGATCCATTTTGACTGTAGTTTCGATCATGGTGATAGGCATGAGTCTAATTTTAGCCTTTGGCATGTGGAAAGCCAGTTTTTCCAGCACTATATTTTAAAGAGGGTACCTTTCTTCCAGTGAATATGTTTGGCCCCTTTGTCAAAGACAAGGTAACTGAGTGTGCTTGTAGTTGTGTCTTCTAGTATCTTCTAGTCTGATCCATTAATCCTGATGTCTATTTTCTTGACAATACCATGCTGATTTTATCCCAGTAGCTTTGTAGTATAATTTCAGGTCAGGGATTATGATGTCTCCTGCCTTTCCTTTGTTTCCCAGGATTGTTTTTGCTATTCTAGATTTCTTCTTGTTCCAGATGAATTTTCGAAACGTTTTCTCTAGCTCTGCAAGATATACTAATGGTATTTTCATCAGGATTGCATTGAATCTGTATAACAATTTTTTTGGGCTACCCATTTTCATAATGTTGATTCTTTCTATCCAGGAGCAAGGAAGTTTAATTACTTCTTGATCTTTGTCTTTCACCAAGTTTGAGAAATCATTTCCCATTGTCTCTTTAAGTTATTATTATTATTACTATTATTGTGTTTTAGTACAGAATCTACAGGGTCTCACTACACAGATCAGACTTGCAATGATCCTCCTTTATTCAGCCTCTCAAACGCTGGGATTACAAACACTCACCACCACACTCAGTCTCAGTTGTTGCCCTCTCAGCGTGTCCTGGGGGTGGGGCTGGCACAGCATGCAGGGGATCCAGTGCCAGTCCCTGCATATGCCTAAGCAGGTGCTTTAATTGGATGAGCTGCTTATCTGGCTGACCTCTGTTTCTTTCAATTGTAATTGATCCACCAATCCCATCAAATTGGCTTTAGGTCTTTGTTCAATATAAATTAAGCATAAATGTGTGGGTTTATTTCTGTATTCTTCACCTCCATTATCTATTTGTCCATTATTACACAATAATTATACTGAAAATTTTTTGTAGCAACTTTACAACTATGCTGTTTAGATATTTTAGTATTTGTAGATTTGCACTACATTTTGGAATAAGATAGTGTATATTCTTCAGCTTTAATGTTATTTTCAAAAAATTACTCTATTATGGATAAATTTCTACTTCATATAAATTCTAGAACCAGGCTGTCAATTTCTTCTCTATCTCTGTCTCTTTCTGTTTCTCTCTGTCTCTCTGTCTCTGTCTGTCTGTCTGTCTGTCTGTCTGTCTGTCTGTCTCTCTCTCTCTCTCTCTCTCTCTCTCTCTTTGTCTTTCTCTTTCTCAGTTTATTGACACAAGATCTTGCTATTTACTCCAGGATGACTTTGCATTCCATGTGTAGTCCAGGCTGTACTGGAACTTGAGGCAATCCTCTTTCCTGAGCCTCTCAAATGATGGGATTATGGGTATGTGAGATCATGCCTGACTCTGCTCCATATTTTAACAATTAGACATGAACAGTTTATTAAACATCAATAAAGCTGTTTTTTAATAAAAAAACATACAGCCCACTACTATCCCTGGGCTCTGCAGTATGCCTCTCAAGACTTAAAACTACTTATGGCAATAGCCCTAAGCATCTACATAGCGCAGATATGATAGGAACTTCATGTCCTTTCACATCACCAGTAGTTTCATGGCAGATTGGATGGGGGACCCCTTGGTTTTTCAAGTTTTCTTCATAGAAACTAATGTTCTCATTTCAAAAAGAATAGCAAAAGCACTATGAACTCTTTTCCATGTGACAAGGTCCCAGACATGGCCTCCATAAGAAAGTGCTCCCATGGCACCAGGGCAGGAGGTCAGAAAATCAGATTGGGCTAAACTAGCTCAGCCTTCACTTCCCAGAAGGGTTAAGTCTCTTGCAAATGCTACCTTGCTTCACAAGCCAACCCAGGGCTGCCAAAGCTGTCTATTGGTACTCAGGCCGGTGAGGACCTTGGCTCCCAGCTTGACAGGGCTTGAATTTCTCCACAGAGGAAGATGTGGTAGCTGTCTCCTCTTGTAGGGAAAAGTTCCCTTCCACCATTCTGGTAGCTGGAAGCCTTAGGTCCTCATGAGAGTCCCTGTAATTTCCATCTGGTGTGAGGCCATGCTTTCCATGGAGGGTAGACAAGGTTTTCCATCCAATGGGACACAGCCCTGGGAAAACTGAGTTGCCCAGCTTCAGACCATTTGCCTAATTGCTGGCCGACCATGTCCCCAGCCAATGTCCAACCATTGACCAGCCACTACCCAGCTAACAGCCAACCAGTGGCCAACTTCCACCCATGCCCCAAGTGACCCCTCCCATTCGCACTCACTATTCTGCTCTATTTAAGAAATTGTTTTTACATGTGAATGTGATTTATTTAAAAATATTTGGGAGAAATTGAGTAGAAAATTTTATTAAAATAGAATTAATCTAAAAGTACTATGTTTTTAAAAGGAATACAAAATTGTGATAGAAAAAAGAAAGCATTAGAAACAACACAGAGGTACAGGGAGATACCGCAGCAGTCTAAAAGCCTCAAATTTATCTTCTTTATAGCTGAATACTACTCCATTGTGTTAAAATACCATATCTATTTTATCCATTCCTCAGTTGATGAGCATATGGGTTGTTTCCGAGATTTAGCTATAACAAATAGTGCTGCTATAAACATGGGTGCACATATGTCACCGTGGTATGATGATTATCTTCCAAAATAATATATTTGCAAGATAATAGAGACATATTTTTATCTGCTTCTCTTTAAAAAGCCAGCATTCATCTGCTACATAGGTGTTCTACATTTGAGGTATAGTGAAATCTTTGCTGTTCCCCAGATATAATGTTTTAGTTCTTTATGAATAGAGTTGGGGGAGGGCGTAAAAAAAAAAAACTAACATTGAAATTTTAAAACAGCAGCAGAATGAATAGATTTTATTTTTTTGTTCATTGCTGGTGGTTTTAAAAAAAGATTCCCTCTCATGTAATTATTGTGAACACCTTGCTTTGCACAGTCACTGTAAACATTTGGGGGGTGGGACAGGGAGGAAAGTAACAACAGTCCACGTGCCCCTGGCATCTGCTCAGAGAAGTGTGCAGAATGTAGTGCACTTTTGTAAGAAATGTTTTATTATTTTAAAAATAAATTTAGTGACTATTTTGGTGGTCATTTTGTTTTAAGAAATAAAGAGGGTCAATTTTCAAATGGTGGCTGAATTTCCCAATGCACCCCTAAACACTTACTTTGATTTTCAGCTTCTCTGTTGGGGGTGAGTCCAGTATATCTCTTGGATATAGGTGAAATATCTTGGCAAATTCAGTTCAAGTGATGGTTTCAGTCATTGCTTGGGAAGCAGTTCCAACATGCACATCATGATTATAATAAGTTGGAGGATTTTTGTTTTTGCAAATGCTTGCCCCTACTTTCCAGCAGTTTTCTGAAAGTTGTAAAGAACCATGGTAGGCAGCAGTGCTATGTACTGAAAAACCATTTAAAGTATATTCCAAAAGCCTAATTGGCAGTGGTTTTTTTTTTTTTTTTGGGGGGGGGGGACCAGGGTTCGAACTCACGACTTGCACTTGCCCAGCAGGCACTTGTGCCTCGGAGCTATCTCCCCAGCCCCAGGCAGTGAGTTTTATTAAAATAACATTTGGTTATGAAAGCAAGTGATGGATGCTGAATAAGTTAATTATTAAACTGTCAACTTTTTAGTGTCTATTAGTTAAACTTTGTGTACACACACATGTTTTTCCATTGTATCCAAATTGCACTAAAAGTTGTACCATTTCTCTGTGGTATGGTGGATTATTTATTTATTTATTTATTTATTTATTTTTTATTGTTTAAATTTAACAACGGTTATATTACATATTTTCATCATCAGATCAGTTTAGACTAATACATATAGGTATATAAGATTGATCAAACAATTAAACATTAACCTTTCTAAATCCACATTACATTTTTTTTCTTTTCCCCCTTCTTTTCTTTGAAAGTTGACATATTGCATATTGTCCTCACAATCATTCTATAGAGTGCAGTGTGTGGGCATGACCCACCTCCCTATTGATGTTGCATAGAAAAAAGAAACAAAGAAAGAAAAAAAAAAGGAAAGAATATACTACTCTTTGGACTAAGAGGAAGCAGATACATATACAGTCAAAGGTTTTACAATTGCAGTGGGCCACCAGTGAAGCTTGTGATGTTGGAGGCTATTGAATCTAAGCCTCCTAAAGCTCATCTCACCAATCTAGCTCTGCGTTCCATGCATTGTAATTAAGAATTTTTTTTTTTTCTTGCTGGGTGGTCAAGGGCAAGTCGAAGCAAGACCTGTATAACTAAACATTCATTTTTTTTGTATCTTCCAGGGTCAAATCCCCTCAGGATTAAATTTGAGACCATAGACAGTACTTTGTAGAACTGTTGTTAGTGTTAGCCTTCGGGAGGGGTCACGGCCAATGCTTGGCCATTTTGCTTTCTGTGAAAGCCTGAGAGAATGTTTTTCTCTGGGTGACTCTCCTTAGACGCACTACAGTTCATTCATCCCTTTCCTCTCAGGTGCCATAATCTCCTTGACTAGG
>PVJA010053084.1:0-12120 GCA_004027025.1 Myocastor coypus
TTCCTTCCTTCCTTCCTTCCTTCCTTCCTTCCTTCCTCCCTTTTTCTTCTTTCTTTTTCTTTTATTTTCTGTCTTTTTGAAATAGGGTCTCACTGTTTACTTCAGGCTGGTTTTCAGCTCACTCCATAGCCCAGGATTTTCTCAAACTCACAATAATCCTCCTGCTTTAGCCTCTGGAGTGTGATTATAGATACGCACCACTACAACTAACTTTAATTTTCATCATTTAGTTATGGTGTATTTTGTAAGTATGTCTACCATAAAAATGCTTGCTTTTTTCTCTTTATAAATTAACTCTTCAATAAATAGAAAAACTATGGTCTACAGGCCAAAGAGGATCCAACACTAATTTTTGTAGTACAGTCTCCAAGTTATTTTATTCATACATTAGATATCTGCTGATTTTGAAAGTTTTCATAATTCCAAAATAAAGAGTTGCAACAAAAATTCTTGCATCCAAACCTCAAAACACATGCTCTCTATAATTTACATAATGAAATTTGTTTTCTACCTCTTTTCTAAAGCAATTTACAAAATGCAGAATGTGCTCAAGAGGAGAACAAAGAAGTCATGGAAAAGGGACCATCTACACATATTAAGAGCAATTTTTCATGAGAGATTCATGCTTTTTACACATTCCTTCAATATGTTTACCTATACTGAATGAATATTTATTTTACTCTTTAAGTTAAATACTAATAATACTGTTACTTATTTTTTTTATTTTTTAAAGTTAATACAAAATGGTAGGAAAAAATTTGTTAGTAGTAATACAGAATTTCAGCAAATAATAAGAATTCATCAGTGGCTGTTGTATTTCATAATGTTATTTGAAAGCCTCCCAGATTTTCATTGAGAGATTGTTAGGAGATTGTTTTCCAGTTGTTCCTAGACATCACTATCTTATTGGCAGATTTTATAATATCCTTAAAATGTGCCTGATTGTCTTACATGTGCCCTTGCTTTATGAATAGAGTTATATGTTTCTCCAAAGATCACTCATTCATTTTAAAGGCAAACTCTGTATGCACACTGTTATTGGTCTGTATTTACATGTCACACTAAGGCTTCCTGCACTTACAGGGCAAGCTTCTAGAATTTGTGATTCATTCATCATCCAAGGCTGGGATTATGGGTCCGAGTGCTACTGTGATTGTGGATGTGAGTGCTACACTGACCCTGGCAGATACCCTGGTTGCAATGTAAGGAGGGAGGCAGGCTTGCTCTCTGCTGTTGCTGCCCCTGCCGCTCCTCCTTTTCTGCTCATGCTGTTTTGCTGCTTTACACTGCCATGTACAGCTACTCCCTGCCATGGGCCACTCTGCCTTGGAGCCAGCTGAGTATGGACAGAAATCTTCACAAACTGTGAGCTAAATGAATATTTTCTTCTTTAATTTTGGCTTGTAGCTATTTTGTCCCAGCAACAAAAGAAAAGTAACTGATACAGATGCCAAACCTCGGTATACTTGTTGCCACCAAACTCTCAGTGCTTGCAAACAATGCTAGTGGCTTACACAAGTAAACTTAAGTGTGTATACAAAACCATTCATACTCAATCATATCATTATTTATGCTGAATAAGTTAATCTAAATTTTGATCTAAATAAATAAGCTTCACATTGATATCTCCGTATCTCATTAAGGACCACACATTCAATCTTTGTGCTAATTTGATGGAACAAAATTCCTAAAGCATACAAGCGGGCAGAGGGATGCTGTAGGAGAATCATAATTCATGGCATAGCAGGCAGGAAGTAGCAAGCATCAATTGTGAACTTTCATTTTCCTTTATATTCCAACCAGGCTACTAACCTATTGGCTGGTGCCATTCTCATCCAGAGCAGACCTTCTCATTTACCACACCCAGTACTACGCTAAAGGAATCAGCAGACTTGCTCACTCATCACCGTGTTTATTCCATATTCACATACACTAGATTCAGCTATTCCAAAAACACTACCTGGGAGAGCTTGAGATCTTGGAGAATATTTTATATACAAACCATAATAATTCGAGACAGTCTCCTTGCTTATTTGCAACTTCTTTCCCTAACAGCAAGAAATCCAGACTCATTATCTCAAATTTACTCAATTACTTGTTCCATCTAATTTATATGTAAAGTAGCTGCAGCATTAATAATCTTTAATTCTAAGAGGAGAAAATTTACAAGAAACAAATTTACCAACTAGATTACAACGTTTTTTTTTCAGTATTCTTCAAACTTTTTTCATAGCTATGACTGACTATTTCAAGATGTTCATTTGAAAAGTCTTTATATTTCTACATAGATTGTCTCTATGGAACTTTAGAATATGAATCAATAAATTCACTGAAAAACAAACAAAACCAAACACAGTTCCAACCTAAGAAGGAAATAAGAATGGTAAGAAATAACCCTCTTTATGAAATCCCTACAATATGCTACCATGAAAGGCACAAGTGGAGGGACAAATATGCCATAGACAATAAGAAGAATGATTACAAAATCTCACAATTTATAAAACATATGATATAGCAAGATATTTTTTCCTAATATCAAATGAAAATGACCTGTGTAAAAATGACTTACCTCAAATTCCTAAGTCATCACATCACAAAATAAGACTACTGAGAGAGCATATTTAAAATTTTGAAATGAAACGTCTATCCATTAGACACATTTGTGTATTTTGTACAATTAGCAAAATAAATATTCTAACTATTTTTACAAGAAAATATAATAGTGTTTTTGATCTCTTGTTTTGAAATTTGCCAGTTTTGAAAAACTAATGATCAGATATTTATACAATTTGAATTTATCTGATTTTTCAGTACTACACAAAGTGATTTCAGAAAAAAATAATAGTGAAGTACACTTCTTACTGTAGCTAATCACATGCTATAAAATATATACAGGACATAACTGTGGTTGTTGGTTTCTTTTTCTTTCTTACAGTTTACATATTTCACCGTTATCAGTATACAGAGCAGTGAATCAATAGTAGAAAGACAACCAATATCGATTATCTGCCTTAGGGAAGTAGTCTCACTGAATGCAGGAGTAGAATATTAAGACATGGATTACTTAAACAACTAATAAAAATTAGTCCACTAAATAAATGTTTACTAAGAACTGAATATGAGGAATTTCATTTCCAATGTTCATATGTAAGGAACGTAAACACTATGATTCTTATTGCATAAAAAACTGACAGCATTAAATCAATAACTTTTCTTGAAGACACCATAAAATTGAGTAAGAGTTAAAACACTGCCGTGAAATATCAACAGGAAGTGAAATATAAATGGCTCAAACCAAAATCCTACATCCTCAAGGTACAAGTTGCTAGATCCATAAATTAATAACAACATTTACGTTATGAGTCTGATGACTTGCTAGTCTCAAGTGGATCATCTGGCAAAGGAGAATCTTCCAAGAAATGTAAGCTTAGAGAGTCCCAGATAGTTTTTAGGACTTGTATTTCCAAAAACACCTAGTGCCCAGCAAGTTCAAATCCTTAACACAACCTGCATGAAACTTTGTCTTAGGTTCTAAAACTCCAGCTGGAATCATGTAGTGCATTACCATGGGACTCAGCCTTACAATTCAGATCCTGCTTTGGGTCTGCAGTGTGTGGACAAAACTCCTACAGGCTCTGCATTTGACTTTTGTGGTGAATATTATGAAATAGTCCTCTAAATTATGGGTCTTGTATTAAACTTTTTTCCTTGTAAATCTTGACTGCAAAAGCAATGTAAAGCTCTTTTGAGTTTATAGAAAACTACAAATAACAGATATCTTATATAGCAAAAATAAAAATTGTAATTAAAAAATTAAACTGCAAATACCTCAATTCAAAAATGAAATAATGATTTTAATAAGACAAAATAAGTTTATTTATTATGTTAATAAATTATGAAATGGGCATAACAGCTAAAGATGCAAAGAAATAAAAAAAAATCTATGTTTATGGTTTGGAAGGGTCAGTATTTAGAATGCTAAATCATTTTAATTTTACCAACAGATTTAAAGCTATTGTATTAAAAAAAATCCACCTGTAAATTGATGATTGTCAGATTCTAATTATGAAATATCTATACTAAAAAAAAGAAATATCTATACTCTATGTGTATAACTCAGAATTATTGACAAAATCCTAAAAAAGATTGATCATATCTGTCTACAAGCTATATAGTAAATCTATTGCTATCAAGACAGTGGTATTAGTCAAAGAAGGAAAACTGGATTAGTGGGACAGATTAAAGATACCAGAAATAGATTTGTATGTGTAGAGACTGCTAATCTTTCATAGCAGATCACTGAGAGAAAAAGACAGTGTTAGAAAAAGTGGTGTTTTAGACAAAGTTTATACCAATATTTAAAACAAAATAAGTAAATTGCACACATGTATAATACTGCTTTTTCTGTAGTGTGGGAAACTAATAATGTAAATAAGGATCAGATTGTATGCTAAATGTTATGAAATAGGATGAAAATGCAAAAAAGAAAGGAAAGAAGAAAAAAATGGAAAAAAAGGAAACTAATATTTGACCAATACGGAGAGCAAGAGGAATAGAAGAGAGGGGGAGAAAGAGTGGGTGAAAAGGTTGACATAAGTCACATGCAGGTACAAAGTCCCTATGACAAAAATAGAAGTTCTATCTTCACAGAAATTGACTTAATATGTCATTCATGGATATAAAATGTAATATTATAAATATATGGAAAAGAAACATGAGAAATTACATTTGGAACATGCCAGATAGCAAATAAAAACACCTGACTGGGGTTTGATTCCTGGAACTACATGCAGTGCCAGCCCCACCTCCAGGGCATGCTGAGACAGTGACTGAGACTGGCCTTGGTGGTGCACCCCTGTAATACCAGTCCTTGCAAGGCTGAAAACAACCTCCCAATATAGGAGGATCACTATGAGTCCAATCTGTGGAGTGAGACCCTGTAGAACCTGTACTAAACACAAACACAAACAAACAACTGCATTTGTTCTTACATGTTAAAATGAGTTCTAATTTAATATCAAACACTACTCCTGAAAAAATAGTTTGGTATTTTCAAAGCTAAAAGATTTTCTACAAAGCACATTGTCAAGAGAATAAATTATTTGTATATTGTTAAACAATTCAAAACATTTATATGCTAAAAGAAATGTATTTAAGCTATACAAAGAATTCTTAAACAACAAAAATGTCTAAGTGAAAAATAAACAAACTATGTACTGATGTGCTTTAACATGAAGGTATGTACTTGTGATATAGGGTGAAAATGAACAAGCAAGTCATGTAGCAAGCAGGCATGAAGAGGAGACAGGGTCTCTTCCTGTTGGGGATTGGGGTAATGACTCATCTGGGCTCTTTCAAGGTGGTTGATACCCATTTAGAATATCAATCCCCAATGCCCATCCCTAGGGAAGTATGAAAGTATGTAGCTGCATTTGTTTTCCCTTTTGTCTTGAGATCTGGCCCAAAGTGGGAGCATCTATCTCTTTCAAGTTGCAAAGTCACCTTGGCTTCCAAATTGTTTCCTTGAGGGCCTGGCCTTGTCTGACTGTCTATAATGTTTCTATCTAATTCAGTTGCCTACAACACTTGTATTTATAAGAGAATCAAATACTATTCAATATGATTTGGTATTATTAAATATTAAATTAAAGCAAAAATAAGGCCCTACTGCCTAACTTGTAAGTGGCTAAAATGGAAAAGTTCTAAAAATACTGATTACCCAGCAGCATACTGACAGGCCTGACATCAGCAATGAATGAGCGTCATTCAGTATGCTATTCGTTAATTACTACTGTAGTTTCTGGAAAAGGTAAAAATATTCTTAGTATAGTATTCAGCAATTGTGTCTCTGAGGATTTACGCATCTAATCTAAAAACATGCATCAGCATAAAAAACTCACAATTGAAAAATATATAGTGTTTAATTCTTAATTACCTTGCACTAGAAAGATCAAAATATGTTTTGACAGATGAATTTATTGATGAACCATATATGTCCAGAAAGAAAAAGAAAGAGCTATCAAACCACAAAAATAAATGGGTAAATCTCATGTAAATAATTCTAAGTAAAGGAACTGGTGTTCAACTGTACATACTATTTGAAAAGTAGAAGTAGAAATAGTGAACATCTAATCCAGGAAACTAAGGCAGGTTGGGCACAAGTTATAGGGCAGCCTTCATAATTTAGGGAGATTCTACCACAAAAAAGTAAAAAACCTGAGGATATAGCTCAGTGGTAGCATTTCCCTGTAAAAGAAACAATCATAAGCAGTTATACATGGTTTGATTCTAATTTTTAGTGATAGAGAAAAAAAATTGAGTTATAATAAGCTGGGCATGGGGCATGGTGGTGCATGCCTATAATCACAGCACTTGGAAGGCTGAGGCAGAAGAATCAATGTGAGTTCGAGACCAACCAGTGTAGAAAAGTGGCCTCAAGGACAGCCTGAACTGCATAGCAAGACCCTATCTCAAAAAGACAAAATTAAAAAACTGAGTAATGGTAAAAATCACTTGTGCTCTGGAGTTTGAAATGGAGTTGATACAATTAAATAGGTGAATCACAGGGAAATTTCATAATGTCGGCAGTGTAGTGTAGGTTATTGTTGACTCATAGTGCACCTACAATACTATGCATTTGTCAAAACTCATTGAACTTTACAGCACAAACAGCTCATTTAAAGGAATACAAACATGTGCATGTACACATCAGGGGACCCGAGGAACTGTATACAGCATATGACAAAATTATCTGCTTTATAAATATCTACTGAAGGGGTTGTGGAGGAAAATTGCTGATTTGAATATCCTTTGAAATATGTAGGGTCTCTAAGACTGATGGTGAAGTAAAGCAAATTTAATTTGATAACCTAGTGTGTGATGGCTCATGTTATTAAGTCTGATATTGTTGATTTTACATGCTGGAACTCAACTATCAAACTAGTAAGCAGATGGGTTGCAGATGGCATGAGCTCGGTTTCTTCTTGTCATCCTTTACTATGTCCCTTTGAGTACATTTCAATTTTTGAAAGAATAAACTGAAATCAGGTAATTTAAAATGAGATGAAAATAAGTATATTTTGGTTGTCTATAACTACAGATAATTATTCTGCACTTTAAGCAAATAGTATATTTGAGAATTATCTAATCTGTCCCAAAGCTCTATTTAGGTAAGAGCATGTTTAATTTATCAACATTAGGTTATTCTTCGTTTTAGTAGGCTTGAGTGAAAGGCCTGTGTATTCTGGATAAATATTCTATCATTCAGCCATAATGCTTTTTAATAAGGAAATTATCACGTGAGGAATACATTTCATCAATGTTAAGGAATGAATGTAGAGTCAGCCCTGTTTCTACCTTATCAAATGTTATATATCCCAGGAACTGAATTATTGTAGATTTGTGTCTTGATGGTTAACATTAAATCAATCCCAGTAATCATTACTAATTGAAATGGCAATATACAATTGAACAATATACTGGGCTTCAGATCAGTTCAGCAGTTGATCAGTTGAGCAGTTGATCAGTTGACCAGTGTAGCTGGAGATACATCAAAGATTCAAGTAAAAGTCTTATTAAATAATGCTTTTCTGAATGGATCATTCCTATTAACGATCATTTTAGCATGATTTCAACCTTGTTAGTGAACCTACTGGTCATTTAATCTGTATGGAAGCTGTGCTATTAAATATATGTGACTGGGAATGCTAGAAAACGCAAGAAAATAGTATAAAGAAAATTCTGAGAAGCCTAAATTAAGGAAATTATTTGAAGAATAATGTGCTCTTATGTATTGTACCTTAATGGTTGGGTACTATGATTTTAAAAAATGGAAAATTATTCTAACCATGGTAGAGATAATTAAGATTGAAAAAAGAAGAGCTCTTTGTTGGACGTACATGGACACAAGTCCCCTAAATATATCTGTGAACACTTGGGTTGTACCTGGGCTTCTTATATTCATTAACCAGATAGAATACAGAATTTACTAAATAATACCTGCTCACAAGGATGGAAAACTCTAAAATGCATGATGTATGAGAGAATACTTCGCGGCTTAATTGAAAGAAGTATTGATATTGTGGTTTAAATTGAGGTATGTTATGCTAATACTGTCTTACTATGTGTGGTAAAAACAACTGATCATACCAAGAGTATAAGATCTTCTTGACAAAATGAAAAAAAAAATTCTATAAACAATGATTCTAAAAACAAGAAAGTGTTTTGTGGAAGAGTTAAATTTCCAGTTGGTATAAATTTATTAAAACCAATAAATGAATTTGTTTCTCAAAGTATTCATGCATAGATATAATGGTGAATACACATGAAAGCTTCCAAATACTTAAGAATGATTTAGGAGAACAAATGACCAAAGTGATACAAGGGGAGTCTCAAGTGGTTGCTGAGGGAGTATAGCTCAGACGGACATGATTTGCAGAAGACATTCATATTGCTTTAGAAAAGTAAAATCATGTGTTCATTAAGGATTTCCATGGGCTTATTCTTTAGATGAGATTTTTAAGAAAATGGGGTTGGATAAATTATCTTTTAAATTGAGATTCCTCAGGCAAATGCAGTAAGAAGATAAGGAGTAAGGACACAAAAGAGGATAGAGTAAGTTCATATATTACCTGCCTGTTCTGTACCCTTTTATATTTCCTACAAGTTCTTAGAAATCTTTTTACAGAAGACAAGGAAGGAATAGACTTCCTATAAATACACTAATAGATATACTACTCAAAATAGGTTAACTACATTTTCAGGAGGAAAAGTCTTGTCTACAGAATATCCTAAGTAGGATGCCCAGCATTTAGGATAACTAGTAGTAAACAAACTCATAAATGATTGATTCTTTTGCACAGTTCCCAGAGAATATCATAAAAGCTCTATCTCAGTTGCTGTTCTCTCATTGCTGGGACAAATACCCGACAACCAAAATGAAGGAAGGAACGCTTTATTTAGCTCACAGTCAATGGAGGTTTCAGTGCATACTCGGCTGGCTCCAAGGCAGACTGGCACATGGCAGAGGGCAGCAGTGCATGATGGCAAAAAGACAAGAGCAGTGGCAACAATGCAGTGGAGACCAGGTCTGTCGTTCTGATTCTCTTGTTTTACGTCCAGGATATCTACTCCAGGCTGGGTGTAGCACTCATACCCATAATCTCAGCAGTACTCAGATCCAAAATCCCAGCTTTGGATTCTGAATTAATCAGAACCTGTAGAACTGTACCTCACTGACTCCATGAGGTTCTCCGTGGACAAATACACCCAACCCATAACAAGCTATTTGAGAATATTGGATATGAAATACATTTTAATAAACTGAAACATACCTACTGTGTACCTTGATTTAAGAACTCAGCTGGAGGTGTCATATATTGATCTGGGACACAGGAAACTTTAGAATATGGGTAGAAAAGACCCATGTGCCAACGTCAATATCTCAGAATTTGCTCATCTTCTGCTCTCATTCTTGTTATGAATATAGTTAAAATGACTATGGAAGCTTGATACTGAGAGAAATTAGTGGTATTGTTAGTTTGATTTGCTAACCCATCCTTTGCTTACCTTGGTATTGTAATACATAATTGTTATTTAAGTAAAAATGATAGCATTTATATCTATATTTCAATATCAAAATGCTTAGAAGTGTAGGTATTTGACACCTAAAATACATGATTTATGTAAAATATAGCAGCATTTTAAAAACTAAAGTTTGTCATTAATTTAATACGGTGCACATTTATATGCATATTTTATCAGTGTCAATTAGAAGCTACAAATCAAAAAAAAAAAAAAAATTGAGCTGATATAAAAATATCAGCATCAGCCGGAGCAGGTTTAAAGAGAGAAATACAAAATAATCAGAAAGACTTCACAAAGGCCTAAATGTCAAACGCTTTCTGTTATATGAAAAACCCAAAATATAAATAAAGATCAAAATAAAGCAAATACCAGGCAGAGGAATTTTCCTCAAAAACGAAGAAGACTGAAAGTTGAATTGAGAGAGGTGGAAAGGGGAGAAAAAGGGATGAAAAGAAAGTAACACATGGAGCCGGGCGTGCTGGCACATGCCTGTAATCCTAGCACTTGGGAGGCTGAGGCAGGAGGATTGGTGCGAGTTCGAGACCAGCTTGAGCTACAAAAGTGAGCTCAAGGCCAGCCTCAACTGCATAGCGAGACCCTGTCTCAAAAAGACAAAAAAAAAAAAAAAAAAAAAAAAAAAAAAAAAAAAAAAAAAAAAAAAAAAAAAAAAAAAAAAAAAAAAAAAAAAAAAAAAAACAAAAGAAACACATGGCATGTACATACACCAACTCCCTGCAATAAACGTATTAATTTTGTACTTCACATCTAAGAGAAAAATTTAAATTAAACAATAACAAAGTGATTATTTGAGCGCAAAAAGTACAAAAATAATGCAAATAAATTTATCATTACCTTGATTATTTTAATGCATTTACAAAATGAAAACCAACTTATGTGGAAGTTTCTCATTCGTACTTTTTAAGACTTAAGCGATATTACCATGCAAACTGGGGAAAATGAAGGATAATCATTAGAATCTTCTCTAAATTAATTATTTTATTGCTTATGAATACACTAAAATCAAAATAAAGCTAGTGCTGTCAGTTCTCCTTAAATATTTATTAATATGAGGTATTGAATGATATTATAAGCGTGCAAAAAATGAAGTCTTAAATTAAGTGACTTAACAAAGGCTGTTCACTTCTTATTCAGAAGAATAAAGTTGAGTTCTAATTTACAAAGTAGTTTGCCTCCATGACGTGATTTGGTTGCCCACTTTCGGGCTTGTTGCTTTTTCATCTACTAGAGCATCATTTTTGTCCTTGTCAACTGATGCAAATAAGGATGTTAGAAGCACATTAACTTATTAAATAGCCCTATTACTAAAGTGCCTGCTTAGACAAGCTTAGGCAAACAGAAGGACATCCATTCTAAAATTCTCTATCAGTCTTTTGAAAGTAACAGTTAACGTGTAGGATTTTCATCTTAATTTACTCTGTATGCAGAGATCTGTGATCTGAGAAACTACAGCAAGGACAGCAATTTCTAGTACAAAAACCATGATTGAATACTTGACATCTTCTTGTAAATGTCACACCAATTATTACTATACTCACTTTAAAACTCACTTTTTTTTTTGTTTTTTTGAGACAGGGTCTTGCTATGCAGTTGAGGCTGGTCCTGAGCTCACTTTTGTAGCCCAGGCTGGTCTCGAACTCGCATCAATCCTCCTGCCTCAGCCTCCCGAGTGCTGGGATTACAGGCGTGCGCCACCATGCCCGGCTTAAAACTCACTTTTAATAAACAAAACTGTTATGGTTTATGCCTAGTTGTCCCCCTAAAGCCTCATGCAATCATGGGGTAGGGACTTCTATAGATTGACACTTGAGTCATGAGTCACTGGGATTATGTGATTTACTACTGATCTAGAGTTTGTGACTTGATCCATGATCCCTGGAATTAATGTGTTTTAAGTACTTCTGAGATTATGGGTGTAGCCTAGGGTGGATAAGCTGAGGTTGAGAGCCTGAGTATAATATAAAGAAAAGCAGAGTGACAGGCTGAAGCTGTTGCTCTCTGCTCCCCTAGTTGGTCAGTTGCCTCTGTCATCATATTATTGCTGTTCCATCGCCATGAACTCTGTCCTCTTCTACTCAGCTTTGAGCCAGCAGAATATGGACTGAAACCTCCAGTAACTGTGAGCTAATAAACCTTTCCTTCCTTCATTTTGAGTGTTGGGTATTTGTCCCAGCAACAAGAGAAAAGTAACTAGACAGAATTTGGTACCAGGAGTGGGGTGGTTGAGGTGGCAAACCTGGCCATGTGGATTACAGTCTTTTCAGAATGGCTTATGGGAAGAAACAGGAAAGTTTCGGAGATGTCACCTACAAGCAAAGCACTGGAACAGCTTTGGCTATTCTATTTGAAAGATTCTGGTCAGAACTCAGACCAGAAGACTGGATTGAAGTTTGGATATAAAGAATGGCTTAAAATCAGATACTGCAATGGTTTGTAGAGGTCATCTACTTGTGAAGAGCAGGAAAAGCTTCAGCTGTTCTGTACAGGAGATTCTGGTCAGAACTAAGACTAGAAGAC
>PVJA010053085.1:0-12122 GCA_004027025.1 Myocastor coypus
CTGAGAGAATGTTTTTCTCTGGGTGACTCTCCTTAGGCGCACTGCAGTTCATTCATCCCTTTCCTCTGAGGTCCCATAATCTCCTTGACCAGGAAATTTGGGACACCTCTGAGTTATAGGATATTACAGCACAGGTTCTCTTATATCCTGGGTCTTTATTGACCTTGAAGGGCTAGGGCCAAAATATTGGCTATCCTTACAGCCCTTCTTTTTCTCCAATTGTCGGCCTGTTAACTTACATTCTTAACCCTCCAGCAGAAAAGCTTTGTGATACTATTACTCTATAACATAGGGACTTGAGCTTATCATCACTGGCTTTCTGAGTATCAAATATCTTTGACTTAGCTTGGAAATAATATTTTCTGACCATCATTGATATTCTAATAACTTTCTATACAATGTGATATAAGCAGTTACACAATTTTGACACAGATATTTGGAGATTCAAAGAAATACAAAATTGTAGCCTTTCAAGAATATGGTTTTTGGCCCAGTCTCTTACTTTCAAGTACTACTCTTGAGAGAATGACAGTAACTGAGTTTACACCAGGAGCAGTACATATCAAAAAGACGAGAGTGACATGTATTCCAAACATAGTTTTAGCATTACATTGTGCTATAGTCAATATGCTGAACCTTTTGAAGGTTCTTGAGACCTATATCTGATTCATCCTGTGTACATAAGTGTATGGTTTTGCTATTGATATGTTTTCTGCTTTGTCTGCTTCCAGTCACTTCATTGTTTCCTTTTTAAATGTATAATGCAAGAGAGTCAGAGAACTGTACTGAGCCTCTTACAGTCTTAAGCACTGAAAAATTGGATCAAAAGCCATTTCGAGTAGCACAAAATAATACCATAATTGATTATCTTCAAAAATCAAAAGCCATTGCATATCTACAAATGCTAGAATGAGGTGGACTTATTATTTTATACAATCAGGCAATTTTTACCTTTTTAATGCATGATATGCAAATTTCAATTAAAGGAAGAAAGAAACTAAGGAAGAAAGAGAAATAAAGGAAAGAGAAGTTGGTGCAGATTGGAAAATAAATGAAAGTCAAGAATTAGGAAAAAATATTCAAAATTATCATTCTTCAGTTAATGGGATTGATTACCTGAATTTTAATTCTGTTCATTCAAAGGCTTTGAAGCAGAGCACTAAAATAGCTACTTAAAAGCCAGTATGCAAAACTTGGTATTTCTTCTATATTTACCAAGAGTATTAGTTATAATTTCTGGTACGATAAGTACTATTACGCCTAAAATCACATTTGTTAAAAGTAAGTAGTAAGCATATGTTAACAAAGGCCAAACTTTAAAACTATACATAAAAGTGCTAGAATTGTTTTATTTGTTTATTTATTTTTATGGCTGGCTCAGCCTGCCCTGAGGGCAGGGCTGGCACAGCATGTGGTGCCACGGATGGAAACATGATCCCTGCAGCCGCCTGCAGGCACTTTAGACCACTGAACCATCCTGCCAGGCCCCAACTAAAATTGTTTTAAAACCTAAAACTGTACTTAAAAGAATGCAACTCTAATAATCACTATAAAAAGGCACAGATGGAATAAAATCATTCAGCATGATTGATAACCATAATATTTAAAAGAATAACCTCATAAAACATGCTTGCCAATTTAATTTTATTTCAATAAGATTTGTATTTTTATTTTTGATATTAAAATAAATTTATTTGACTATAAGTGAAAAATTAACTCTAAACCTTACTTAGAAAAATTAAGGTAGGAGTGTAGTTTACCACCTCAAAAAATAAACAAAAGTGGAGTAATAGTTTGTGTATTACCAACTATTGAAATTCCTTATAAAGCAATAATTACAATATGCTTCCAGATAAGAGAATAGTCATACATAAAATAGAAATAACACAGACTTCTCAAAGTACAACAGAGTAAAAAAATATAATACAACAGCTACTGGTGAAGCTGGTCCTTGGTGACACATAAATCCCAGCACTTGGGAGGCTGAGGCAGGAGGATCGGTGTGAGTTTGAGACCAGCCTGGGCTACAAAAGTGAGCTCAAGGCCAGCCTGAACTGCATAGAGAGACCCTGTCTCAAAAAGAAGAAAGAAAAAAATATCTGCTGGTGACCTTTTTTTAAAAAAGTATCAGATAATTGTTGAGTATTATAAATGATGACCAATCTAAGACAAGTAAAGATTTGCTGTAAAGCTAGTTTTTTAGAATACTGAAATGAAACGTAAGCTGGAGTGAGATTTCTACAGAAAATTTACTACTAAAAGAAAAAGTATTCAATGTGAATGAGCCTTTAGACTCTGATTTCTAATTTCTATATTTATAAAAAGTTATTATGAAGTTATCATAAATTTCAGGAAGATATATTCTCAGTGCTGTTAGTCTCATGGTGTGTGTGTGTGTGTACGTGTGTGTAAAACTGATTTTTGGAAAAAAAAAACTGATTTTTGGTCAGTTGTTTCTTTCTATATTTTTTCTGAATAGCCAACTTTAAATTCTTAGTTATATGGAGTTTTAGAATTAGAACACAGCCCCCTCTGTGTCAAGTCCCTTCATTTCTTTGAGGGTTTTCTGCTGTCTTTGACAAGTGAGATCTCTTGATAGTAAGTCCTGCATGCCCTTGTTTTTATGAAAGAGACCACACTGCTAATTTACTTTCTCCCTTAGAAAGATCATGAGTTAGAAGCCTTTTTTCACTTTCCGACGAAAGGGACACATTCTCTTTAATGTTTCTGGTCTGCTCCGTTTTGTGTACCTGGTCTACCTCAATACATTCATAGATTGCTGCAGTTCATGTTGCTAAATTTCATTTTCTTATATGTTATAGCATATGTTCTTTAGGTTGTATCATTTAAGATTCTACGTTATCACTGAGATGAAGTCAATAAAATAATTTGAATTAATTTGAACTAGACTTTGCTATACTAAATTGCAAGGTGTCTAGACTATTTAATTTAGAATGTTTCAGCAAGCTTAGGACATTTTGTTCACTGTGGCCTTGGGTACTCTTGTTTCAGACTTCCCTTGTTCTATTACAAGGTTGGTGAAACAAAATCCTATTTGACATGCATGACCCTGGCTACAGGAATTTGTCATTGAAGGCTTCAGTTTTCAACACTGATATAAAACTGCCAATAAAATGAATTATTAATAATACAGACTCAATATAATTCAAACATATTTGAGGTTAAGCAAAATGTTTTCAAATTTGATTTATATTCAGCTCATTTTAGCAAAAATGAAAATAAAAATAATATTGCATAATTTCTGAGGGTTTTCAACTGCCTACAGGGTTTTTTTTTTACAAATTCTAGTGAATTGATTTTTTTTATTTGTGTATTGTGACAAAGTAGAAATGGCTATGAGAAAATATTTATTTAACTGATAGGAAGAAAATGTGTATTTTCCTTCTTTAAACTTGTGAAACACATTAAAATAATTATTTTACTGATGATAGAGAAATTTATTTTTCTAGAGAAAATTTACACATAGTTGTCACTTCAATGTCATTTAAAAAAACATTAGCAGACATGCTTAGACATTTTGATGTATTCCACATTAAAAAAAATTAGCTCAATTTAAAGAAATCATCTAGTTTATGATTTTACGTGAATTATAGCCTTAGGTTTTATTTTAAGGCAAGTGTTTAACAATAAGCCTATAATTGGAATGAGAAAAAAGTTTATTGCCCATTTCAAGTATTTATACAGTTTCATAAGGCTCAGATAGGACAACAATATCACAACTTTGCGAATAATATGATCTCTTCATTTATTTCACAATTTTTCTTTTAGTTTTCTTCCTCTCATTTTCACTGCTTTGTCCATTTTATCGGATCAGAAAAAATCACCCTGAGAGCTTACATACACAAAGAAAAGATAAAATGTCACCTCAAGAGTTTTTGTCAAAGGCAAATAAATAGTCTAAGAAAAGGTAAATGAACCAAAACATAACAGATAGGTAAGGAGCTAGCAAAAAAGTAAATCGATAATTTTCCCCCAGATCTGTGGCAATCCTACTGTTCTCAGTACCAGAGGACGATTCTGTTGCAGAATTTTGTGAGCAGAGTTCTCCAGTGGGAATGGGCTGTGGAGGACAGTTTAGAGGGAGGACGAGAATAATAGGACGAGGAGTATGATTCATGTTCAGAATCTCAAGTGGGGATAGCGTGCAAGCATTGAATAATGAAACAAAGACAAGATATTCAGCATGCCAGGAAGGTGACTGTTAGAGAGCTGTTAGAATTATTTAAAAAGGTTAGCCTATGAATAAACATGCTTCATCAAGGTCTCTTACACATGCAAAGAGAGATGTTAATGAATAATAAAAGAGTAATGGGGACTGGTGAAGAAATTAATGTTAATCTTATCCAAAGCAGATACAAATTAATATTGGAGCAACATTTTTGTAATCACTTCTCAGGGCAAAAATTCAATTAATGTGACTATATCAATATTTCAAATCATAGTCCCTTGAAAGTATACTTGTGTCTTTTCCTATAATCTTGACTCCTACATGAATGGCTGCGGCTGATTCTTGTCAATACTTGGAGAGACTTCTAAATGGTATGGTGCAGAGAAATTGGGGATGATTCTGCAAACCACAGTGCTGTGATACAGAATTGCTGTAGAGTATGTTTCAGTTAGGAAGTTCAGTTTAGAGAAGGATGATTATAAAAAATAGATAAGTAAGCCTAGAACAGCATGCCCTGCCTCATTGTTTTATTTACTCCTATGCACACTACACGCACATACATTTATTGGGAGAAGGCTCAATATAATTTCTGGCAAATAAATGTTTTTCATGTGCATGTCTTCAGTCCTAGAATTGGTATGTATATGTATTCATATATCTGTGTTTAAATACAACAAATCAAGTACATCAGCAAAGGAAAACATATCAAGACAACACCATTACAAAAAAAGAGATAGTCGTATAAGCCTGAAATCTAAAGTGAATTATCAGACTGAGTTAAATTTTATCTGGCTTTGATGACAGGCAAAGAAAAATGAATCTTTTTCTAGAGATTATTAATATGTCTGTTTTTTCAGTAGACATTTATTTTATCTCATATCATTTTCTTTTTTCTAGTAGTCACTAGATATATTTTATATATAGTGAGTTAAGCCTCTTGTTTGGCATACAGTATAAATCCTTGTCATAGTTTGTTTAAAGTGTCAGAGACTTAGAAAAAGTTTATGAAACTAAATGGACTACTTGAATAAGTGTTTTGCAGCTGGGCAGAATGTGTTGTTTATGTTGAAATGCCCTGACATGTTTATATAATAAGAGGTGCTAACTCCACTATACAATGATAGATTGGACTTATTTGAAGCACGGTACTATGGAAAAATAGGTTTGCATGCTGCTGTTTGCAAAACCAAATGACGATCTAAAGCAAGTCACCCTATCAAAATAACTGTCTAGACAATCTCACTCCTAGAACTTTTAATAGACAGTGTATCATTCCCATAATGAAACAAACATGAAACTGTTTCCATACCGAATGAGTTCCCAGAGGTGCTGGGATTTGTCTCATTATATAAAGCTTTTCATTTCTCTTTCCATATTCTTCTCATCTTTGCTTCTTATCCAAGTGGCGAATTTTCTGTCAACAGCTTTAGCCTGGCTAAACCAGCATAACACAGAGAAGAAGTATACTGGAGATAAGATTACTGTTTTCTATTTATGTAGAAAATTATACCCAGTCTTCCTGCCTGAAAAGGATTACTCTATGATATGGACAGCATTCTGCACTCTCATTAGAAAAGGCAGTCTACAATTTTACTTTATTTTATTTTTAAAGAAGTTGTATATAGCAGAAAGAATATCTGAGATTTCATGCTGTTCAATTTACCAAGGGAAAAAATATCCACTTGTGTATTTTCATCAGTTTCCTTTGGTAACTAACAGTCCAGTGCTGTGCTGATAGCTTCCTTTTGCCTGCAATCCCACCACTTCCCTTACCAGTTTTGACTGAAAGGACAAGGTTAATATGATGAAATAAAAATGAGTTTTGTCAAGTTCATTAAAGTTCAGTTACTAAGCAGCAATCCTGAGAACATGTCAAGAAAGGATGTTACCAAGGTCTGTGTTTCTCCTTGAATTTCTGTGTGCTTCTCTTCATACAGTATACATACTAATTGGAGTAGCTGTGATCTTTCAGAAGTTTTTCTTCTAGCTGCATCATTCTCCTTTATACTAGCAGCAGCAGCAGCGGCAGCAGCAGCAGCAGCATGGGAAGGTGTTACATGTTAAAAATATATCAATTAATGATTTTTGATGCCAAAAGGCAATTCTGTATTTTAATTTTTACTTCATGTAAAAGAAAGTAGAATTTGGAAGAGATTTATGATTGAAAGTCACACAACAAATAAATGCAAGAAATTAAGTTACAAACCTATCTTTGATCGAAAAATCGGTGTTTAGAACCAGTGTGAGACTGCCTTTACCCATGCTGCTTTTATCCTGTTGCTCTGCAAGTATGCTTCTATAGATTGATAAATTACTATGTGTTATATTGAAATCATATTTGATTAAATCCTTTCTGGTCAAGAGATATTTTGGAATTTCTTATTAAGTAATAATGAACCTTGACATAGTATGTCATAAATGAGTATATTCTTTGCCTAATAATCAAATGGTTTCTTTATATTTGATAGTGTCTTCAAAATGGCTACTCAGAATATGTCCTCAAAAAACTATGCCATCTGACTTTTTCTTTATTCATTTTATTAATTTCTTACGTGGTCACATAATATTTTATTATTTCCCAAATTTCAAAATTTATCTGGTGATGATAAAGCTATATAAAATAGGAGCCAGTCTCATATATTTTAATAGAAGAATTGTACAAAATGACAGATGGTAGATACATGAAACAAAATAAAAAGACCAGAAAGTAATTACCTAGTAAAGGGAATTATTGAACAACCATGAATTACCAACGAAATTTAAATTAATCACTGATCATAGTTAAAAGCTAGCAGAAGTTATTTCCATATATACTCCAAATGTAATGGATAAATTTCAACAATTAATAATAGCATCATGTTCCATGTGCACTGAAGCATTCCATGTTGCCTTCTGTGGAATACAGGCCACTAACTTCCATGTCATGTATGATATAAAATAAATATCTATAAATGAACACTGAAAATAAGAGCACATAGCCTCTCAGTTGAAGCTAGCAGGTAAACATTTCTGTGATCTTGTGGATGTTTTTAAGTTGTGATTTCACAGCACCCATCTTCTTTTAGGGAACTATTTCTTCCCTATTTCATGCAGTGATAGTTTGACTGTAATTTAAGGTATATATTGGCTCTCTCCATGCAATGAAAAAACTCCTTGGAAGTTTCTTTAACAAGTCCTTCTTTTAAAACTCCAGCAGTGCAAAGGAATGTATAATCAGAACTTTTTCCCCAGGGATACTCGATTTTGAGAAAACAAAGCAAAATGGAAAAAGTGATTGGGTTTTTCTATAACCGTAGTCCTCTGGTGGGTGATGATTCCTGCTCTAACAAATTCTACACTTCTACAAGGCTTCCAAGATTCATGTATTGAATTTCCTCTGTATCTGAGAATTCTCTATTTTCTCAATTAAATTTTCTTTATATTAATTTTTGCATCTAAAAATAACAAATGCCTGAAATTCAAAAGGCCAAATAAAAAATAAAAAACTATGTTAGTACATAGATTGTGTTTTATATGTGAAATTTCATGGCCAAAATAGTTTCCTAACTAATGCTGTTACTTCTCTACTTGCTTATTAATTCCTTTGTAATATTCTAAATATCCTATTTTTTACTTGTTTATTGCTTTCATATCTATAAGAATGTAGGTGTTAGTGCTGATTTACTAGTTGAAATCAGTGTTTTTTTCTCTGCAGAAATCACAAGGTGGCTTACAGTGACCAGTTAGCAAATGATTTGGAAATAAATTACTGCATATTCTCTATGCATATCATAATTGTTATTTTTCTTATAACACTATATATGTATAGTTATACATACATATGCATATAATCTACATATAAATTTATACATCTTTTTCTCCATAAAATGAATATGTTTTAATTACACATTTTATAGATACATGTTTTATTTCTTATATTAACCTTTATAAGAACCTTGTGTAAAGTTGCCTTTTATAAAACATGAATAGTATTTTGAAGCATTAGTGTCTGTTTCCTTTGTTTCATATAAGGTATAAGATTAAGGTGAATATAGTACAAGTATAAACACTATTAAAATTTCATCAAATGACAAGTTAATAAATACTTAGGGTATCAAAAGGAGTCTAGCAAAGGTTTCCTTATAAGTTGAGCCATCTGACAAAGTATTTTGCTTGTCAGATTAATGTACCCTAAGAGCTTTTTTTTTAATTTAATATTTTTATTGTTTAAATTTAACAATGGTTATATTACATATTTTCATCATCAGATCAGTTTAGATTAATACATACTAAGAGCTTTTTTGAAATAAATATCAAATTAGAAAGTGACGGTTCCAGGCCAGGCGTGGTGGCTCACACCTGTAATCCCAGCACTTGGGAGGCTGAGGCAGGAGGATTGGTGCGAGTTCGAGACCAGCCTGGGCTACAAAAGTGAGCGCAGGACCAGCCTCAACTGCATAGTGAGACCCTGTCTCAAAAAGACAAAAAAAAAAAAAAAGAAAGTGACGGTTCCTCATAATCTTTAAAAAATAATTTGAAATGTTTCTGCTTGGAGTAGTTAGGGTAGCTATAAAAACTTTGCCGTGAGCTCTATGGTAGAAATTTCAGTAGATCTCATATTAAAATAGCACAAACAAAGTTGTACTTCTGTTTCTCCATTCCAATACTTAAAATTACAAGAAAATGCACGGAATTCTAAGTTAATAAGAAAATAATTTTATAGCGCTATAAAACAAAGAAAAACATCTGTGCAAGTAAAATGAGTACTCTGATTTCCATCTGAAGTATAATTTTCATATTAAAGATTTAACCAAATGTTGGTTATATTGTAGCACTTAACAAATCTAGTATGGACAAGAGGCTTAATGTGGAGATGATTTATCAACATTTGATTTCTCAAAAATATTATGTAGATAGTCTTTCTAATAGGAAAGCATATAAAGTACTATTGGAAAGGGAAAGAAAGATCATTGATAATCTCTGTGTTCATTATTTTCTTTGACTTACTGATCACAACATTTGATCTGTAGCATTACAATTTACAAACAGCTAATTTATTTTATAAAGATCCTACAAATGATAAACTTTTTCCATGGTTGAGAAAGATATTCAAAATCCAGTTTAACAAACATTATTTAAAAGCTTCCATTTATAAAGTAGCACTTAGTTGAATTTTTCACAAGTATAGTAGCTCTTCCTGACTGAGTCCCAGTTTGTATAAGACCTCACAAGATGGGGAGGCATTCTGGCTTCCCAGAGAATAATGGGAACTGTCACCTGAAGATTGAATACAATATATATTTTTAGTGGAACTAGGGGAGAAAACAGAATCTGCTTTTCTAGAAAGTTCCAAAGAGTTCACATTGCTGGCACACAGAACAAATATTGAGCAAGAATTTATATTGAAGGCAGAACTGAAGAGGACCTTGCCAGGACTAGTGGGTGGTGCTCCAACAAATGTCACTAGAATACTGAGCAGAAAGATTATAGAAACTAAGAAACTGTGGTAACAATTGAATATATATATATAGGTAATTCACACTTCAAATGAAAATTAATGACTAACTTAAGTCCTTCAGAAGTGATAGATACTGATCATTTGTTATATGCCAGGTATAGTGCAAGGTTTTACTATATATCTTGCTACATTTCAAGGTTTACTGCCAATTAATACACATGTATAATTTGTTTTTATTACTTTTAATAAAAAACAAAAATGTATAACAGTGTGACAGTTTCAAAACACGTTAGTAGTACAGTTCGATATTTGATACAATGCATATTTTTGTCCTCCTAGGAGCTATACAGAGCATGGGGTGTAGATGTTATAATTTCTCAAATCATTATTGGTACAATCAAATTTCTTCTCATTGAACTAAGAGAAAGTAGTTGTATATATAATTCAATGTTCGATAATCACAGCGGGTTACTGGTAAAACTGGCAATGTTGGAAGCTGTTGATTTAGGTCTTTTACACCTCAGCATTCTAATCTAGCTTTAAATTTTATGCCTTGTGGTTAACCTTTTCTGCCAGATGGTTAAGGGAAATTTTAAGCAAAACCTGTATGCCAAAACATGTAACTTTTATACTTTCAAGGTCAGTCAAATCCCCTCAACATTTACCTGAAAACCACGTACAGTGATTTATAGAACTGTTGTCATTGTCAGGCATCTGGATGAGTCACGGCCATTGCTTGACCAGTTTGCTCTCTGTGAAAGCCTGAGATGTTTTTTCTCTAGGTGACTCTCCTATGGCACACTATGTATCTTCAATCCCTTTCCTCTGTAGCCCCATAATCTCCTTGAACAGAACATTTGGAAAACCACTGAGTTATAAGATGTTATAACAAAGTTTCTCTTATGTCCTGAGTCCTCACTGACCTTGAAGGGCTAGGGCCAAAATATTGGCTATCGTTGTAGTCCTTTTTTTCTCTCTAATTTTTGGTTTGTAAATTTATATTCTTAACCCTCCAGAAGAAAAGCTTAATGATACTTTCACTCTATAATATAGGAACTTGAGCATGACATCACTGTCTTTCTGAGTATAAACCATCTCAGATTTAACTTGAAATTGGTATTTTCTATCAATCATTGATATTCTAATAAATATCAATAGAATGTAATAAAACTCCCAATTATTTCCTTTTCTTTGGTGCTATCATAAAAGGTATTGTTTCTCTAATTTCTCTCTCAGTGTTTGTTATCTGTGTAGAGGAATGCTATTGACTTTTGTGTGTTGACTGTGCCCTGGTACGCTTCTGAAATGCTATATTAATTCTAGTAGCATCTTGGTGGAGTGTTTTGGGTCAAGTAGATTATCATGTCATCTGCAAATAATGATAATTTAACTTCTTCTTTACCTGTTCTTGTTCATTTTATTTCTTTCTCTTGTCTAATGGCTGTAGCTAATGATTCCAGAACTATATTGAATAGGATTGGTGATAGAGGCCATCCTTGTCTTGTACCAGACCTGAGAGTAAAAGACTTCAGTATTTCCCCACTTAGAATTATGTTAGCTGTTGGATTGTTATAGATGGCCTTCATCAGATTGAGGTAGACGCCATCTTCCAATTTTCTGTAGGACTCTGAACAGGCATTCTGTTGGACTTTGTGAAAAGCCTTTTCTGCATCAATTGAGATGATCATGTGATTTTTGACTTTGGCTTTATTGATATAGTGTATCACATTTATAGATTTGTGTATACTGAGCCATCCTCGCATCCCTGGGATGAATCCTACCTGGTCATGGTGTATAATCTTGATTTGCTATATTCTTCTGGTGAGAATTTTATTGAGGGATTTTGCTTCTATATTCATGAGAGACATTTCTCTGTAGCTCTCTTTTTTAGTTGAATCTCTCTCTAGTTTTGGTAGCAGTATAATACTTGCCTCTAGGAATGCTTTTAGGAGCATTGCTTCCTTTTCAATATTATTGAAGTGTTTGACGACTATTGGGGTTATGTCTGCTGTAAATTTCTTGTAAAATTCAGTGGTAAGTCCATAAGGGCCTGGATTTTTCTTTGTCTGTAGGCTTTTGATTACATTTTGTATTTCATTGACTGTTATTGGGTTATTGAGAGAGCTTATATGTCTGTTTGATTCAGTTTTGGTAATTGGTGCCTTTTTAGGAACCTGTTCGTTTCATCTGCATTTTCAATTCAATGAGAATAAATATTCCCGAAGTAGGTAATAATGATCTTCTGAATCTCTGCTGTGTCTGTAGCAGTTTCACTCTTTTCATTCCTTAATGCTTAATTTGAGTCCTTTCTTTCCTTTTTTTTTTTTTTTTTTTTTTTTTTTTTTTTTTTTTTTTTTTTTTTTTTTTTTTTTTTTTTTTTTTTTTTTTTTTTTTTTTTTTTTTTTTTTTTTTTTTTTTTTTTTTTTTTTTTTTTTTTTTTTTTTTTTTTTTTTTTTTTTTTTTTTTTTTTTTTTTTTTTTTTTTTTTTTTTTTTTT